>APFE030763737.1:90882-189451 GCA_000404065.3 Pinus taeda | reverse complement strand
AAGCACGATTAATATCCCTATAGTCGATGCATATTCTTATCGTCCCTTGTTTTTTAGTAACTGGAACAATATTCAATACCCAATCCATCAAAGGAATTGGATAAATGAAACCTGCTTTAAGTAATTTGTCAACTTCTGTTTTGATGGTAGAAGCTTTTCGTGGGTGTATCTAACACAATCGTTGCTAGATGGGTTTAGCATTCAGGTAGGTTTTGATCTCATGAACAACGATTAAAGGATCAATTCTTGGCATTTCCTCATAGGACCAGACAAACACGTCACAAAATTCTTGAAATAGGGCTTTATATGTGTTGACTTCAGCATCCGTACAAGAAGCACCTATGTGAATGTTTTCAACAATCCGAAGTTTGACTGAAATGTCGATAGGAACTGTTCGAGAAATATTGGCTAAATTTTGTTCAGAATCAAGATGTTTCAATGGATTCTGCGGTTCTTTGACATATTCAATTGTAAAAATGGATGAAAAATCATTTTCAAAATGATCAATCTCAGGTAAAAATGAAGACCGATGATGAAGATCTTCCCATGGTAATGCATCAACAGACAACAGTTCCTGAATTTGTTCATCATTGTGAACGGTTTCTGAAAAGGTTGTTGACTCTGAGGTTGAGATTGAAAGTGATTTCCCATTGATCTCATTCACTAGATCAAGGTTGGTTGAATTTAAGTCAGAAAATGACTGTACTGCCTGATAAGCAACTTCAAAGGGACTCAAAGGCATGGCGTCGCCAAGAGAGTCCACCTTGGAATCGAATGGAATGATCCAAGGGTCATCAAGAATTATGGATTCTGATGAAATCATATGAATGGTTGCAAAAGGGGACGGTACGTTGGGAGGAGGAAATGAAAAAGTTTCGAGTAAACCCGGATCTTTAACTAATCCTACTCCAACATCCTTATAAGGGATAACAATTTTTCCAACATGTTGAATACTCTCAACAGAGGATGGGTCAGACGAAAAATAAGTTAACTGATCTATTTTTATGATCTTTCCATTATGTGGGAACTTAATAAGCCGAAAGACAGATGAAACAACAACAGTCATAGCATAAGACCAGCTACGACCCAAAAGAAGGTTTTAATCTAGAGGGGCATCAACCACCTCCACATCTATATTAACGATTTTTCCTTCAACCCCTATAGGTAAGTCCTGTAAAATGCCATAAGGATGAAACCCTCGGCCATCAAAGGCCTTTAGAATCGTCGGGGATTGATTAAGTGTAGCAGAACCAAGGGTTGTCCAACACTGTATCGACATAATACACATGGAAGCTCCCTCATCAATCACAGTCCTAAAACAAGGTCTGTTTTTGACTAACACTAGAATCTGGAAAGCCATTTGATGAGGTAGACGAGGTGTACTATTTTCTAAATCGAAGACTATGAGGTTTGAGTCCTAAAGATCAATAGCTCCTATAGCTGACAGTAGCATTTTACGCTATGCTGGACAAGATTGTAGCACTTCCAAAGCCGACATTGTTGAAGGTGAAACAACTAAATCTTGAACAATGTTATAGTTCTAAGCAGCTCTCGCATGTGGATTGAAAGCTGACTTTCAAAGTATACCCTTAGCGGGCGGTTTGATTACTAAGTCGGGATTTGGTTTCTCGATCTGTAGTGGATCGGAACCAGACGGAGCTGAGGTTGATGGATTGGAATTAGAAGATTCGGCTTCCTTACCACCAAGAGGACTCTTGCTCCCATAATCTTGCGATTGTGTCGCAATCCTTACATGTGACATCATCATTATGGGCTCTTCCGAGGCACTAGAGGAAGAACCTATCACTTTACTGTCTTGACTTGGAAAAGGATCCTTCAAAACAACAGGTGTTTGCAAACCTTTGACGATTTTCGCAACCTTGGCACGATGCGGACAATCCCCTGTAAAGTGCTCCTCATCGCAGATGAGACAAGGATATTGAGGTTTTCATTTCTTGTCAGTAGATTCAGGTTTATCGGATTTCTCCTTTGAGTTTTGCTTATTCTTCTTCTTACCTTTCTTCTTGCCATTAGATTTTGATTTGGTCGTAGATGATTCTATGACATGAACATCGGCAGAAATTTCAGGTGAAGACTCTCCCTTAGGGGAATCTGTTAAAGTTATAATAGGAGAAGAATTCTTGGAGGATTTCTTCTTACTTTTGGTATTAACAGTACCAATCATACCGTCAGCGGCATGAGACCCTGAGGGAGGTGAAGCTATTTGATTTTGTTTTGGAAGGTCGGGGATTTTCTCATGTAACGTACCTGACTACGTATAAACTAAGTCAAGGTACTGAGCTTGAGCAATTAATTGCTCTTCCGGTAACTACTCCTGCCTTGGCTACATCTTCAGTTATTTTAGGTAATAACGATTTTACAAACCATTCTGCCAAAATTTGGTCTGGGGTGATAACTTTCACTAAACGACGTCGACGTCGCCATTCATGAATATGGTCTAAAATATATGTGGACGTCGACTGTTTTAATGAAGTTAATAATTCCGTGCCATTGTCATATCAGACTGGCAGCTGAAAATGAGTAAGGAAGGAAGTGGCTAACTGACTAAAATTGTAAAAAGATCCTCGTGGAAACTCAATGTATCACTTGGTTGCAAGGCCAATCAAAGTGCGTTGAAAAAGATGAAGACGAATTGAATCATCTATAATGGAATTCGATGCACACCAGAGATGGTAAGTCATCACATGATTTGATGGATCTTCTCCTGAATTCCCCTCAAACTTTGGTATATCACTGGGCAACTTATTCGGCATTGGTAGCCGAAATGGAAGATAATTAATGGGATTGTTCATAAGGCGCGACAAGTCAGGCAAATCCAAAGTTGCTATAAATGGTAACTGATGGTTCAGATCCCGAAAACTTGGGGTCATAAGACCAGCCCCAGGAGGAGGATATCTAGGATAACTTGGTATCAGATTCGCATTTGGGATATTATATCCTCCTAGAAAACCAGGATTAACCAGACCATACTGAGGTTGCTAAGGTTGTTGATACGTATACCCAAGGTACGGTTGATGCTGATAAGCTGGGTTCTGCACAGCAGGGGCGAATTGGTACGCCTCTGGTACGGTTGATAAGTAAATTGGGGTTGACTTGTGACAACCGTACTAGGCCCAAGTTGTCCTATAGGCATGGAAACCGGAGTCTAGATTGTAGGTCCAGGCTGGGGTAAAGAGGCCTAAGGAGTTGATACAGGAGCAGTAGAAACTGGAGCCATTGATACTCCAGAAATGGGTGGAGTGGATTGAACAGAAGCCACAGTAGTTGCAGCAGAAGTTTGGGATGGAGTTCGAGGCGAACTAGGTCCAGAGTGATGGGCTGCCCCAGGTGTAGTAGTTTGAATAGTAGGCTGGACAGGTTGCTGTGGTGAACCAGAAACAAAATACTGTCTAGATTGGGATGACAACTACACACTGGGTTGCGGAGTCTGCTGATCCCACACCACATTCACTCCGGGGTATGGACCCATAACAGATTGAGTGTATTGAGGACCAAAACCAGGGTGAGTGTAAGATTGATATTTATATGGTACATTTCCCGGTCCTTGAACAAATGATTGACCTGAAGGTGGTTGAAAACCTTAAGGTTGATATTGACCTTGAGGTTGGTACTGACCTTGAGGTTGGTACTGACCTTGCGGTTGGTACTGACCTTGGGGTTGGTACTGACCTTGAGGCTAGTATTGACCTTGAGGCACATATTGATACTGGGGCTGACCTTGAGGTACATATTGATACTGGGGTTGACCTTGAGGAAAATACTATCCTATAGGGACATACTGTCCTTGATGTTCCCCCTAGGCAGTAATGGACTACCTTGAGGTTGCCCCCTAGGCGGTATTCGAGTACCTTGCGGCTGCCCCCCAGACGGTATTGAACTACCTTGAGGTTGCGGATTAGGAGTAGTACCAGACATCATAAGAATCTCTTCGACACTTAACAGTTTAGTTCTCTTATGACCAGGAGATACGGCATATTTGATGGGTCGAGGAGAAGCTCCTGAAAACGTACCAGATAAAGATTGATACCCAGGAGGAACAGAAGGACCGCCATGTAAGAAGGTTTTTGGTGTCTAAGTAAACAAGGATGACTGTCTCGACATATTCAAAGGAGGATAATAACCTCTGAGTGTTGGATGGAAAGGAAATCGAGGTGGTGAAGACGTGAGACCTGGATTTTCTAAGAAATTAGTCAACAAAATATACCAAGCGTCGCCTCTAATGGAACTATAGAAAATAGATTCACACTCCCTAAGTTCAATAGTTGGTTGATTTTCAAGGATGCTTATACCTTCGTTCAGACTTGAACTTACAATTTCTTCAATGGAAATGAGTCCAGAAGGAAGATTCTCAGTAATGATATTTTCTACTCTGGGTGAACTAGGACCACTAGAAACAGGAGAAGCAAATCCTAAAGATGGAGTAGCAGCAATTTTAGTTTTAGGTTCAGAGATTTCAGGTTCTTTGGCTAATGAGCTAGTAGGAGTGATACTACCAGTAACCTCAGAAAATGAAATCGATTCAGAAATATGTTCTGTTGCTTGCAATAGATGATTTGGATGTACAATCAATGAAGACTCTCTGGCCTACGGCAACCCAACCCTACTTTCACTAGGTGTGACAAGGGATTGCAGTCCTTCCAGTTGACTTGGTGTAAATTCGGGAGGCTTCCCCCATAGTTGACGAGATTGTCTCGGTAATTTAGCCACGATTAATTATTTAATTACTTCACACGAAAACAAAGAAAATCTCAAGAAAAACACCTAAAGTCTCTAAAGAACCAAACAATTTGAAGCACACGGCTTATAAATCTAGGAGATCAAACCACACACAAACAATATCTTTTTGGATCGAAAACACTAGTTGGTGATGAAATCCAACGTCACCGAATTCAATACAGAAATGACGGTTGTAACAGTTACCCTGACAACCTGCTTAATGAAACAGATTGGCACAAGTTTCTCCACTATAACCATCTCGAGTGAAGATAACCCCCAGAGAGTCCAAGTGAGTCTAGTCGACGTCTGCTCCAGGTACAGTGGGATCTTCCCTCAACTGTCACCTAGGAAAGAATCCTAAATATTATGGTCACTAAGCTCACCAACGGAAACAAATATACCTGGGGGAACAGTCTATGATCCGATACGCATGCAAGCGCAGAGTAACAAGCTCAATCCCCTTGAAGGCTCCTTGACATAATCCAAGGTTTACCAACAAGTGACCCCAGGCTCCTCGACAATAATCAATATGAGGTTTACCATTTTTAATACGTGAATATCTTCTATCGTTCCCAATGAGGAAGGATCGATTCCCACACTAGTTCGAATATGATCTCGTGCTTCTCCTTTAAGAGGAGCTTTCCCAGAGCATAGATGTAACAATTGAAATTTCTCCCTACCGCAAGATCGACTACTTGTTTGTTTAAACTATCTTGGAGAGTTAATTACTCCCTACCTCAAGATACTAGCTTAAGCTATGTTGGTGAAAAGAGCCCTAGAAAATAAAAATATTGCTAGATGGATTTTAATTAAGTGTGGAGATGAAACTTTATGGTGTGAAGACTTGACTCCAAAACACCAAAAAATGCACCTAAGATGATAACAATTCCTTTTCCTTTTCAATGAATTTCTAGCTAAGGAAGAGTTGAAAATGCAATGCTTTGAAAATCAAATCTTTCTCTTAACATACAACTTGAAAGGAAAACTTTTTTTTTTTGTCTTTTTCAAAGAACTTTAAAATGAGACTACTAATCACGCTCACGGAAAATCCCTTTGCTTTTCAACAATCAAGAACTACAAGAACAAACAATTCTTTTAAGAGAGCTTTTAAGATTTCTAGAAAAACTCTAAAAAAACTATTGAAAACAAATTTTTCAACAAGCTTCTATAATTTCTATGAAAAACTCAAAACTCAAAACTATAATCTGATCTTGAGATCTAAATGAAAAATGGATTGAAAAGAAACTTGAAATGTTTTTGAGGATGATTAACTCAGTCTTTCAGCTAACTAAGGATCAATTTGTTCAGCTAAACAAACTAATCACAAACACCCAATTATGTTTTAATAAAAAATGAAATTCGAAACTTTCAATCAAGTTTAATCAAAGTTTTGCAAAAGAGACAAATGGGATCTAGCTCTCTTCAAGGATAGATTTCATGAGCTAGTCAAACTCAGCAAGAAGACCAGAGAGACCAGGGTAATATAAGGCTCTAAGGCTTTGGATCTCTGAGCTACTACGAAGACCAAGCAAAAATCAATCCAACAAGCAAAAATTCTAGAAAATCACTTCAAACCATAATGCCAATGAAAATTAACTCACAAGGATCTTTTGTCAAGACAAGTGCAGGTCTTGGCATAAACTAACAGCTATGGAAAAAAGCTAAACCTAACTGGGTGGATGGATCTTAGGTTTTTCAAACTTTTGACAGGGTCCGCAAGCCCCCAGTAGAACCACGTGCGGTGCTGCTCTGTGTTACACTGTAACAATGCAGACAGGTCCGCACTGTAACTAATGCAGAAGATGCGGTCCTCTAATTTTGAAAAATAAAAATCAAACTAGGATCTAACAAGTACCCAAACTCACACACATCAAGGCAAAAACAGAAACCAAAACTCAAGTTTCTCAAGTCAAAGCAAAGACAAATAAAAAACCAAATCAAACCAGTCCCCAGTGGAGTCGCCAATTTGTTGGCCGGATAAATCGCTCTTGCGGACAAGACCGATCTCCCTAGTATCAAATGATATCTAGCAACAAAGAGCACAAGCAAATCTACTTTTCTCTAAACATGTTTCAATTCATAAATGAAAACTAAGAGGTGTAATAGACCCTACCTCGGTCAACGCTTGTTTGTGGCAGTTTACTCCAACAGCTTCAAGTAGTTCTTTTTCAATAACCTGCATACACAAAAAAGACACATCAAAGCACACCTGCATAGATATATAATAAAACAGTCATTATGAAGATCAAGGAGCTCATAAAATAAACCATTAGAGATAGTTCATTGAGAAAAACAAAGTTGATTGTATTAACTTTATGAATAAAAGAACCTTACAACCTTTGCCTTGATGTTGCACAAGTTCTTTCCACGGTCCAGTGGGAGTCTCCTCTACTTTGACAAGACTCACTCACTTCCCAAATGACATGAAAGGTATTTGATCTCTCCTCTCACAAGCTCAAAAAGGAAGTCTAATTTCCAGCAACATTTACCCTCAAGAATCTTCAACTTTCAACCTCTCGTACAACTAGCCCAATGCATGGATTTATAGTGCAAATGGAGGAAGTTGCAGGTCCACCATCGAAGGGATAAGTTCCTCCTTCAATGGGATAAGCACCTCATATCATGGAGTTAGCTCCCTTAGTTATGGAATGGATGAACCAAGGTGGAGTGGACTTGCCATCGCAATATTCCTTCTAGAAGTGTCTAGAAGTGACCCAAGATGAGTTTTTAAGAATGAACTCACGCCTTTTTAACTTTTACAGGGGTTCGCACCCATTAATCAACAGACAGAGCGATCAGATTCATAGGAAACATGACCATTGGGTGTGGCACCGCAGGCAATGCTATGAGAAAGTGCGAAACCAGGATTTAAGATATTTTTAAGGTCTTTCTCCCATTATCAATGCTTGACGTGAAGAGCTGAGGCTTAAGACTTGAAAAGGAGGTATGTATGAGTGTTGATGGACTCACACAAACTGTAGAAAGTCATGGTGACAATTTTTTGTGTAACAGGCTTGTAGCTTGCCTTGAGAAAACCCAGGCACACTCCTTCCAAATTTATTGTACTCCAACAATTTATTTATAATCAAAATTGGCCATTTGGGTGTTTCAGAGCATTTTTCTGTTCATGGGTGTTTGCTGAAATTTATTGTGTTGTTATTTTGTGCATGTCTTTGATTATCCCTGTAAAATTTCTATTTGGAATATTACAGTGGTATCAGAGCATGATCTTGGCCAACTGTGGGGGATCCAACAAATTCATGTGGGATTTCACCATGCATTCATAGTGATTGGTGAATTTATGGGCACTCTGATGATACCGAAGGGGAAGAGTACACAAGGGATCATGGAGGAGCTTATGAGGAAGAACTGACTGTTGAGGAGGAAAAACTAACAAGTCCTCGAGAGCATACAACAAATGATACAAAACCAACAAAGAAGCCAAGCATGTGCAAGCACAACCCAACAATACAACACCCATATGTATGGCCAGTTTGGTCATCCTACCATACCTCATTTCTGGATGAACAAGAGAAGGAGAACCATAGGTCAAGGACGGGACCATTATGTAGAGGAGTGCAGTTAGAGGGTGAGACCAGGGGGGATTTCTACTGGTGGAGACTGGACTTTAGATGTCATGAGCCTGAGGAGGAGGTCGAGCATGAGGGCATACATGATGGTGAGGAGCACATTGATATACCTAGTGTGGCAAAGGAGTCACCATTATTGCAGACCTATTTGATAACACCAATTGACACCTTGGTGGAGAGAGTAGAGCCAACACCCTTAGGGCCATATGTTGATGAGGGTTCATCCTTAGATGAGGTGCTAGGAGACATAGAGGTACATAGAACTATGAATGAGTTCCTTGACCATGGCCACCTATAGCAGCATGGAGAACACATAGAGGGACGTGAGTTAGTCATGGAGGGGAGGTTTGTAACCCATATAGAGCTCATGGTGGAGGAGGACGAACAATCATATTTTGGGCCAACCACTGATTTAGAGCATACAAATGTACATACCATCACTAGAGCCATAATACCTCCATACAATAGCTCTCTTCGGGCTTATATAGATGGGAATTGCAACATTGCTATGCTACCTCTACACAACGAAGAGGGAGGTGCAAAATTACGCCAATTTTTTTTATGTACCAACCAGGTCAGTGTGATGATGAGACATGAACTACACATGGAGAAACATTCCCAGGAAGGGTGACTGGTTTCATGTATGATTATTCGTGCATTCGATCCCTCTCTCGGGGTTGGATGGCGAGAGATATTGATTTTGTATTCGGTGGAGCTAGTTAGGAGCCATAGTTCAATAAAGGCTATGGATTACCAGAGGGGCTAGAGGGCAAACTGTTGTTGGGATCTAGGTGGGATTATCCATCAGATCGTGGAGTTAGCTAGTGATGGTAGTAGTTGCATGGTGGACTCGGTGGTTGGGTGTAGACATTGCTTCATATCCCCTACATAGTTCTTGACAATATTAGTGACAAGATGGATTGATAGCAGAGTAGGTAGATTTCATGAATTTTCATGGAATGTTGGGCATACATGTTTTTGTAGGATGATGAGCCTACTCTGGCAAGAGTTGGTAGGAGGAAGTGACATCGACAGGCCACTAGAGAGGGTATTGTATGGAGACGGTTCTCTGTCACTGGTATATTGGATACATGAGCTATTGAGGATAGGATCAGTAATGTTATTCATGTTAGCATGTGAGGAGTTAGGCCACTTAGGTTTATCCGAGATGATGAGGAGATACAACTCACATCATGGAGGGCTGACTGACAGAGTGGTAGTAGAGATAGAAACCTTGACAGGATGCATGATGATGCCTATGGACACAATCTTAGACCTTGATATCTAGGGGTGTATAGGGGTATGTAGCGATGCACAACAGTATGTGAGGCAACACGAAGGTGTGCAATGGTGCATAGTGGTTCGTAGGGTTGCATCATGGTGTATAAGGATCGGTTCACATCTTAATGCATTCCCTCATAAAGTGACGGGCACATCGATACAGGAGGGATACCAGTTGATCCGGGATGATGCAACAACATGTAGCAGGGTCTGATGGTGCATATAGATGTGTGATTAGGTGCAGTTGTATGCCAGGAGACACGAGGATACATGGTTATATGCAATAGTGTGTGGGGTTGCACTTCAGGCATAGAGAGTGTTATTATTAGGGAGATTCCTTGACGATGATGTCAGGCATGTCATTGGGGTGGACATACCCAGGTTGGGAGAGAAAATCAGTCACGAGACAGGCTAGGATCATCCACACAGGTTCTTGATAATACCCATCGAAACCCACACATCTTTTACTCATTGTCACCACGTCCATTTGAGGGAGCCTTGTTGTGTTCGATCCAGCACCCATAGTGTGGATAACAGGACTTGGGGGATTTTCTTGAGTTGGCTCTATGAAGTTTAGTGCCTTAGGGGCACAATAGATATTCTATAATCGAGGAGCAGGGTCATTGCGCGAGTTAATAGCCATAGGTTTGGAGATTAGGTGATATTTTGTAGGGGTTGCTTATTATTCATCACTGAGCCTACACCTGAAAATATGGTCATGGGGGAGACATGTGCCATTCTTTCCACAGGGCATGTTAGGATCCTTCATGATCAGAGGATACCATGTATGATTGAGGCAGTTTTCCAGTGGGTGTCCGGGCTTTAGACATTGTATTGACACATTATCGAGACAGTGGATGGCAGACTTAGTGGTGATGGTTGGAAGGAGCAGGATGGATCTACATACATTGAGTCAATTATGAGTATCAAAAACCCATATATTGGCTACATTCATGCCGTTTCCAGTGATCATCAGTACTACACAGTGGCAGGCACAAGGTAATTTAGCATGCATTAGATTAGTTCATGATATATGGAGCATATATATTGATTGCATACAAGGACTAGAGATGAGGCGCAAATGGATTCCAACAACTATCAGAACTATGTCATAGCAGGTATGTCTATGGGATCCGGGGATTCAGTTGGTTGATAGATCACTCTGTCTCATGATGAGGAGAGTCATGGTAGAGTTTGATCTAGTTCACTCTTGGGTTGACACATGGGGGTTCGTGGAGGACTTCATCATATGGCGAAGCAGGCTTTCCCTGTTGTTGCACAGGTTCAAGCTTAGCTTTGGATGGGTAGGCTTTGGCATCATGGAGATATCTGGGTAGGATGCATTCGTCATTTGTCAGTATTTCACCACCGAGTTTTAGGAGAGAAGGATACGATATGTGCATGACAGGCAAACAATTGTAATGAGAGTTGCACAATGTCGACATGGTGGCATATTTTTTAGATTAACATGAGACCCTGGTATCGAGGGATTCATTTATGATAGGATGGTGCAAGGATTTAGGGTGACTCAGTGGCACATTTGGGACCCTGATATTATTTGTAGAGACAGTGTGGTCAACAGAGAGAGAGAGCTCGTTCGAGCATTGCTTGGGGACAAACAATTTTTGGCGGGGAGGACTGTAATATCCCCAATTTTGTGAGCATGGGAGTCATAAAGGAATTTTTCCCAATTTAGTAATATTAATTAAAAGGGGGTGAATATTATTGGAGAAAGGTGGCTAGTATCATTTTATCAGAGAATAACGGCAAATTATTATTTTATTAAATGGAGGAAAAATTGACTTAGTGGAAAATGACCCCCACCAATAAAATAATATTAAAAAGGAGTCTAGAGGCATGAGGAGAAATTATAAAAGGAGGATGGACTCATTTTGTGGATTATCTTTGGTCATTTACAATTTCAACATTATTTTTCTTGAGTTGCTTAGCCAAGAAAACCATGCTATTCAACACAAGGGATTTCCAAGTAGAAATTACACCTCTACCTTCAGTGAACTTCAAGTGTCACCCTAGGGGAGTAAGGATTCCATCTTAGGGCTTCTCTAGGAGCTACATTGCCAACCATTTCCAGCTAGAACATGCTTCTCTTAGGGCATAGAAGGAAATTCAAAGAGGCTGAGAGAAGTTGGCAAATAATGGAGTTTTGGTTGGAGAATTCGCAGAGATTTATCCACAAGGAAGGCAAGTTTTTCCTTGGTGATTTGCAAGGCTGAGAGTGATGCATTTTGGAGGGTTGAATTTATCATTTCAGGGGTTTCTCGACAGCTACTACGCAAACATTTTACAAGGAGATTTGGATAGTTCGGGCTAAGGGTAAATAAAGAGGCTTTGAGGAGTGATTTGTAGGGGTTGGAGGAGATTTTTCCAGTAATTGATTGGCCTTCTACAACAAAATTATTTCTACAGGGTGTTTTTCTAGCTAGTTAGAAACATACACATTTATTGGTGTCACAGGGCAAATTGGATTTAGCCCAAAAATTTTCTGGGTTTTTGTGGGTTTATTGAGAGGAGTCTCCAACTAATTTTATAGAATTTTTTGGGCAATATTCAAGTTTAAAATCCTCATTCTTATAGTAGGGTGAATTGTTAGTTAGGTGGGGAATCTGTGTAACTTGGTGGGCTCAGTTTTGGCTTGGAGTTGGACCAAACCCTTTCTGAGTATTTCTGGGATTTTGGAGAGGCGTCAGTGGAAATAATTTCAAGGCGATCCAAGCATTCTTGAGCATATAATATTCAGTTCCTTATTGTTGTACAAATTGTTGAAGCTTGCTACTGCGTCATCTCGCACAGGCCTACGCAGTTCTCTTGGGTGATTGCTGTGTGGAGTGTTAGTGGAGGATTTAGGGGCTGAGATGTTAGTATTTCATTTGGAGGGATATTGTGGGGAGATTGCTAGCATTTTGGAGCAACAATTCATCATTTTCAGCTACAGGTGAAGCATTATGGTATTTGAGGAGGGCCAAGCTATCTGGGGTCGAATTTGGAGGGTCAAAGCCAGAGAAAATCCTTTATGGGTTTTTGACAAGGATCACATCCCCAAATTTATAGAATTTTCTGCGTAGTTTTGAGGGGCCAAGTCAAGATGCCAAGTCAGCTAGTAGTGAAGAAAAATTGGGCCAATGCAGATATCTAGTCGGGCATTGGAGATTGATCACTTGGGGCTTGTAGCTTGTCTTGAGAAAATCCAGGGACACTCCTTCCAATTTTATTGTACTCCAACAATTTATTTATAATAAAAATTTGCCATTTAGGTATTTCGGAGCATTTTTCTGTTCATGGGTGTTTGCTGAAATTTATTGTGTTGTTATTTTTGTGCATGTATTTGATTATCTCTGTAAAATTTCTATTTGGAATATTACAATATTCCCAGGGGAGAGGAGGCCCTTATCCCCATGCTTTCGCTATATGTGCATATATACTAAGCATACAATTAGAGGTCATCAATGCCCAGATTATTCCAATGCTCATGATATATGTGCATGTAGTTGTGATCGGTGTGCAGATGCATCCGACATTGATCACGACATGTGCATATACAAACCACACACAAGCATGTGAGGACCATGTATGTATCTTCCCAAATCCTCTATTCCTTTAGTGTATCTTTGCACGTGTAAGGACAATTTCTAGTTAATAATATTAATACGATTTCTTTTTTAAATTACTTTCAAATTGTATCAGTTTTTTTGGAAATATATTGATTATTAAATGTATAATAAAGAAGAAATCTTTTTATTGTAAAATTTAATTTATTTCCATTGCTAGTTAATAACATTAATAAGTTTCTTTAAAATTACTTTCATCTTTTATTAGTTTTTTTTAAATATATTGAATATTAAATGTATAATAAAGAACAAGTGCTAAGTACGACTTAGTTAAATATAGCTAATTGGAGTATGAATTGCTCATAAGGTATGTGATTATTAATTAAACTCTTCATAAAGAAATAGAAATGAAAGTGAAAATATTGTGCTAAAATGTTGCTTTTTGGTGAGCACCCTACCTCATTCATTGTATGAAGCTTTATAACTTTATTTTTTTTGGCAATGTTTGGTTTAAAAAGATATGGAGAAACTTAGTTACAACTCGATGAGATATCATTTCCAAGAAACTTGTTTTGCACAATCAATTGTCTCTTACAAAGTTCACGAGAATTGAACATGATTGATATAGGGTTGAACGCCATTGTGTTTGTGGTAGTGAAGGATGGGAATATGAAACAAAACTTTTATTGTTATCACTCAATTGACGTCTCTTTTTTTTGCAGAAATTGAGTTGAGATGAACATGATTGATATAGGGTTGAATGCCATTGTGTTTGTGGCAGTGAAGGATGGGAATATGAAACTAAAAATTTTATTGTTATCACTCAATTGATGTGTTTTTCTTTTGCAGAGCAAAATTGAGTTCAGATGATCTATAATTTGTGATTTAGTATTAAATTAATTTTAAATTAAATTGTAAAGACATGTTAATTAATATTTATGAATAATTAGCAATAACAAAATTGAGTTGAGATGATCTATAATTTGTGATTTAGTATTAAATTAAATTGTAAAGAAATGTTAATTAATATTTATGAATAATCCATAATAACAATTGTTTTACTATTAATTTAACAACTAAATTATAACTAGCTCACTTATATAAATTAAATCACTAGTAATTATAGATGTATATCAAAACAATTAGTTTCTAATCAAAATACTAAGTTCCTAAAACATTTAGTATAGTAAAAAAAAATCATTTAAAACATTTAAACATTAAAATAAATAAAACATATCATTAGCCCTTTTCAATTTTTTTCTAAATATTATAGGTTTCTCTATGTTTTGTGACTTAGTACTAAATTGATTGAATTTGACATTCACTTTGGATAAAACTAGGAATAAAGTTGTAGTAGATTAAACAACTTTAACAAAATTCACACGTTAACTTTTTGCACAGACAAATCTTTTGTGTTTGATTCAAAGAAATAAGATAAAACAACTTTAACAAACCAATTGAAGCAAATGCGAAATTGGAGACTAACCTCCCAATAAATGTAGAACTATCTCCTTGAAACAAAATATGGAACTTCAAAGTGGGATCCTATAATATCTTAGGTGGAGTTTCAAATCTTTGACTGCTAGAATAATATCCATTAATCACAAAAAAATTAAAAATCTTCAGTTCAAGAAGATTAATTTCTTGAATTCTTGAATTCAATTTCTTGTTATAAGATCAAATTCTTGGATTTTTGATATACTCAAAGGTAGAATTATAAAAATTATGCTTAAATAAAACCAAATTCAACAAAGTTTAGAAAAAATCTTAAAAATTAGTAACTATATATTAATAAAGATTTCTTAATAAAGTTAGGAAAGAAATGCTCACAAGATTCTAAAAGCTAATAACTAATAATCATAGTTATTAATTATAAAAACTATGTGTAAATAAGAAAAAAATATGATTAATATAAACATATAATTATTAGTATAATATATAATATGATATTTATAATAGTGATATAATTAATATATAATATGAGCATTTTATAAATTTATATGGATATTATCATATAATATAATATTATAATAGCATTAAACTAATAACCAGGTATAAATAATTATTATATTAAGTTAATAATAATTATATTTATAAATATCTATATCGTATTATTATATATACAATTAAAGTATAAAATTATATATATTATATTTAATAATATGACGTTATCATTAACTTTTAAGTATTAATTTGATGTTGTTTCAAATAAAACAAGAATAAAGTTGCAGTAGATTAAACTACTTTAATAAAATTCACACATTAATTTTTTGCATAATTATTTTTATTATACTTGAGGCACGGTATTACACATTTAGTTTTGTTTTCATCGCGTATTAGTTTGTTTTTGACTCATTCCTTTTGCAACTTATCCATAGTTTAATATTGATAATTAATTTTTGTTATTTTTATTATTATTTAAATTTATTTATTTATAAGGTGGTTGATTGAGGTCTTATTATTAGATTAATATATAATATTAATACTTTAGGGTATATAAATATATATATATATATATATATTATATATATATATATTATATATATATATATATATAATATATATATATATTTACAACTATTAATATAATAAATATGTTTTTTTTCCTTTTCCAAGGAAAAAACGCAATTTTCATTAAGTAACTTAAGAAAACTACATGTTGTATCTTCAGCATGTATGAGATGCATTCTCTGGTAAAGCAGAACAATCATTGTTCATTACAATATTTACAGATATCATCATAAAATAGCATAAAGTAAATATATAAGCCGTATTAACATGATCCACATGGAGTCCATAATAATCGAGTAAGTCAAAAAGAAAAAAACATGGAATAATCATGAGGGTTATTCTGAAAAGTTTCCATCCATCTCAATGAATGGACGATGAAAAAATTGAAAAAAGTCCCCATCTCTAAATTCCTGAATTATCCATTGCCCCTTGTTCAGCTGTGCAACCTCTTTGGAAAGACGGTCAACGATCTCATTCCTTTCCCTGTATATGTGAGAGCATACAATGAAATCAAAATGTGAGTTTAGAGTAATGATATCATCTAGTGTATCCATGAGTGTATGCAAGTGATAGTGATAAGCCCCGTTGATCCAGTTTATCACAAGCTGTAAATCCCCAAAAATTTGAATCCTGTGACAATTTTGTTCTAGAGCAAAGAGGAGAAGGTATTTTAGACTGTTTAGCTTAACATAATTATTTGTGCCCCTTCCAAGCCCCACTTTGATTCTGAAAGAAAGGTGCTTGTTTAAGTGGACTACTTCCCCCCTGCAGCGCATAGCCTGTGCCGAGCCATCAAAATAAGCCCATAAGGAGATTTTATCAATGCTTTCGGGTGTGATGAACCAAGCTTGCTGGTAGTCAATATCATCAAGAGTCAGGTTGAAAATGGTAGCAATGTTGTTATAGGTGATGGACCAGTTGATTTGAGAATTTTGAAAGATATGGCGATTCCTATTTAGCCAAATGCCCCAACAAACAATCAGAGGGAGATTTCTTGCTTTTTAGGAGGGAGCCTCAGACCACTAACGCAGCCATGCCTCCTCAACGTTTTGTCCCTCCCATTTTTTCTTCAAGTTGAGATAGTTGATTACGGATGACCAAACTTGAGCAGTAATGGAACAATGAAGGAATAAATGGTCCGTGTCCTCAGGGTTGGAAAGGCAAAGGAAAAATCTAGAGGGACCTTGGAAATCCCACTTCATAAGGTTTAACTCTATTGGAACCTTGTTCGAGAGAATACACCACATGACCAACCTCGTTCTATGGGGGACTTTAAGTTTCCAAAGGTGGCACCACCACTAGAAAATGATTCCCATGTCCTATGCATTCATTATTGACGCGTAACCAACTTCTGGGGAGTACTTTCCATGAGGAGCAGGGGCCCAAATGAGCTTGTCCTCTCGCCTAGATAGTTTGATGTTGGATTCCTTTAGTGCACCATTGAACAGGTGCCCAACTCTATTCCCTAGGTTTCTAGAGGCCAGCCAATGCTGTGAGGCCCAGGGAGGATGCCCTGCCTCGACAATTTGAGCAATCTGAGTGATACCAGTTCCAGAAAGAAAAAGTATCATAGCCCTCGAAAGAATGTGAGCATTGCCGATACCTGACTAGGAATCAATGCCTATTCTAACCTGTTTGCCATTTCTGATACTCCATGCCAAGCCATCCTTGATTATACTTAAGGCTTGGATAATGGCCTTCTAGATGATGGAAGCACCAGGTAGTGACTAGGAGGGTCTGCAAATCCAATCAGTTATTGAAAGGGGATGAATATACTTAAATAGACCACCTCTTTCCATAAGCTCTCAGATTTGATGATTTTCCAACCCATCTTGGCTGCTAGAGCCTTTGCAAAGTTGTGTAGGTCCTTTATTCCCCAACCACTCCATTTTTTAGGCTTTCCAATCCTATCCCAGTGGACCCAAGTGAACGTTCGACCCACATTTTGACCCCACCATAGGAACCTGCAACAAATATGTTGTATCTTATTGAGAATACCTTTGGGAATCTAGGCTAGCATCATCTAGTAAACTGGAATGGCCTCCAACACCGATTTGATCAAAGTAAGCCTGCAAGCTCTGGAGAGCCAACATTGCTGCCAGATGTTTATGTGGCTTTTGATTTTTGAAATGAGCCAAGACTAGTCTATGATGTGATACCCATTTGGATTCAGCCTGAACCCAAGATATTTTAGGCCAGAGTCCAGCTCTTGTCTGACAAAAATGAAATGATGTAATACACACCTTTCCTCATTTTGTAGGTAGGCCACACAAATGATGGAGGATTTGTCATAATTAGCCTCCATACTTGTAGCTTTAAAAAATAGTGATAGGATGTTGAAACAAGAGAACTGAAAGAACCATTTAAAAAAATAAGAATATTGTCTACAAATAATAGGTGGGAGAGAGATATCATGTTTGAAATCATGACTCCCCTCGACTCTCCAACTGAGAAAGCATTTTTTATCAATCTGCTAATTCTCTCATGTCTCCAGCCGTGATAAGTGTTCTAGCCCCACATTCAGTCTGCCGGGTTTTATGACCACCTCGAAGGTAAATTTCTGGAACAACAATAACCATTGGCATATTTTGCCTTCTAATATGGGTTTTTTTATTAAGTATTTCAATGCTGAATGGTATGTTAATAATTTTAATGGTGCCCCCAATAGATAATGTCTGAACTTTTGGAGAGAATAAACCATGGCCAACACCTCCCTCCCGGTTGTTGTATAATTCCTTTCCACCATTGATAGCTTTCTGCTGGCGTAATACATTGGGTGGTCCATATTTTTCTCCCTTGGTTGCGCTAAGACTACTCCTAGCGCTATCCCTGATGCATCAATGTGTACATGAAACATTTTGTTCGAATCTGGATAGACAAGTGTCGGTGCGCTTACAAGTTTTTCCTTCAATATATTCAATGTTGTTTGACAGTTGTTAGTCCACATGAACTCTTCCGTCCTCTTCAGTAATTTTTCCAGCGGGGCTGTGATTGATGCATAATTCCTGATGAAACATCGGTAGTAGCTCGTATGGTCAAGGTTTGACCTTAGCTTCTTCAAATTGCGCAATGACTCCATGTTGACGATCACCACAAAATTCGCCGGGTCTACAGATACTCCATACTTGTAGATGATATGACCTAACAGTGTTCCAAATGGGACCACAGAAATTCACTTCTTGAGGTTTAAATAAATTTGCAGTTGTCGACACCTTTCAAACATAACCCTTAGTAAGTTGGTGTGTTTCTTTAGCACACTATACACTGTCCAGTCATCCATGTACACCTCAAAAAATCTATGAATGTAGTCTCAGAATGCAACAATGACAATTCTTGAGAATACTCTTGGTGCATTCTTCAATCCGAAGGGCATTACATTGTACACATATGACCCCCACTCTGTAGTGAATGTTGTTTTATTTTTATCCTCCTCAACTATCCGAACTTGATGGTAGTTGGAGAATTCATTTGTAAATGAATATGCTTCATTACCCGCCACATTGTCCAAGACTTCATCACTGAAGGGTGCCGGGAATGGGTCATGCACACACACATTGTTGAGACTTCTGTAATCAACACATACTTTGATTTCATTCACATACTTCTTGTTTTGTATGGCTATTGGGTGTATCCACTCTGCTTCATCTACCAGAAATATGATCTCCACTTCCAACATTTTGTTGATTTATTACTTAACGTTCTCCTTCATCCTTGGGTTCAGTATATATGGCTTGTGCTTTACCGGATAGGCATATGGACTTAGAATCTTTATCTCCCCTATGTCTCCTTTAATCCCCTTCATCTCTGCTACTGAAGCCAGAAACAAATTCTTGTACTCATGTAGTAGGTCAAAAATTTCTCTCATGGTCTGTTCATCCCAGTAAGCACCTACAAACGCCATTTTGGGTTTATCCTCCATCCCAATATTTTGTTTTCTCAGTTTCATCGACAGAAGGTGAGCACCTTCTCTTGAGAGACTTTCCCAAATGTCTCTCTCTTCTTATGTTTCCTTGAAGGTCAAGTGTCTCAATCTGTCTAAACCATCCTCTTCTGGCTCTGCATCCACCTTGTCGTAGGTCGCGTATTCTGGAGAGTTCATGTCATACAAACACTGTAGAGAAATTTCGTCAAGACAACCTTCAACTAATTGTCTTGGGGAAAACATAACCATTTTTATCACAGGGAGTGTATTATTCATGCATTCATCGTCACCTTTGAATGAAAAGTTGCTAACAAACTGTGCTTCCAAAACATCCCAATTCGCTATTTGTCGACAGAGTTCCTCTTGTATGTACCAAGCTCTGGGAATAGTTCCTAGGGTATGTATGAATATATGTACCCACAGATGCTTTGTTATTCCATGGGTCTTATAGTCTTGAATGTAGGCCTCGATCTACCTTTCAGGACTTGAATTCCCTATGTACTTCATGTTAACTTGTGGTCAGTCTTCATCCTAGGCAAATATTTCCCTCAGTGCTGGCTTGATGGTTTCCCAGTTTGGCAGTGTGCTACAGTGGGTTCTCGACCATCTTTCTAGTGTTGCCATCAGTGCAATATCAAGAAAATAAATCTTTTGATCTTCCCTTATTTCGTTGTCTACCTTGTTCAAGAAGATTTCCACTAGTTCAATGCTGTTGTACTTGGGATAGTCGCTTATCTCTGTTCCTATCCAATTTGCTCGGATTATCATTGCATAACATCTGGTGTTTAGTTCATATCCTCCTTGCTGCCATGAGTCCCATGCAGCTTCTGAATCAGTCTCTGATCTTTGAATACTTCTCCACCTGACGGATCCTCCTGTAGTAGGATTTATGTAGTCCTCCCTTTTTCCTCCTGTTAAGGTGTACAACTGGTCCAGCATTCCTGGTTCATCCCTATCATCTATAGGTTCTGTGAGCCAGGGCCCTTGATATGAGTCCAAGGGTTGGATCACCCTCATTCCTTCTGCTTCGAAAATCATCAACTCTTTCTTTAGGTTGATGAAAACATAGTTTTCATAGGCCTAGTTGATCCCAAGGAGCACTAGGTATGGGTCCTTATCTCCCATTATGTCGATCACCTCAAATTCAGTGTGCGTCTTCACCCCTGCCACATCTACCTCTATGTTTTCTAGCCTTCAAATGGGTAGTATACAATAGTGGTTCACCATTCTTAGTTGAATCAGTGAGTATTTCAGTTGTGGCTTCCCCATTGCCTCCCATGTTTTCCTAGGCAGGATGTTTACATCCGATCCCAGGTCTAGCATCATGTCCTTGATCTAGAATCCCACAACCTGAGCATTAATTCAGAATTCCTTCCCACTTCTCTTCTTGTTTTGTCTCACTCTTCTAGAATGATTTTTTGCTAGGTTGCCAAGAGGCCATTCCGTTTCCCCTTCCTCCATTGATAATGCGACCTTTAAACTTTTCCACAACTCCTTTAACATGTATTGATCTTCAATGATCTGCAAGAATAATTTAAACCATTCTTCAATCGGCTAGTTGTGAACAAGTACATGGCCATTCTATCTCTGGCCTTCCTTCCTCTCAGTCATCCCCTCGAATAGATTAGCTACCTTGTGATAATACTGCTTTTGGCACTCAGGCTGATATGCTTTCTTTGGAGATGTCTCTCTAACAATTAAGGGTGGGTCCATCATACTACAATCCTCCCTCACTTTCTTTCCTCCTCTTGTAAATATATTAATATTGGTTGCTAGAAGACCATTGTCAGTACAAGGTTCAACATTAACTAGGTTAGCCCCCCTTTGCCTGGTCCTTTCCTCCCATTTTGCAATGAGTTTTGGGCAATCCTCTGTGGCATGAGTATGAATCCTGCATTGTGAGCACCATGGTCTCCTAGGGAGTGGGCATTCCCTAGTGACGTGTCCTTCCTGGTCACAGTTGTAACACCTTACGGGGCCTCTCCCTCCCATTCTTCCTTGCCCATTTCCTCCTCGTCCTCCTCAGTTTGACTCATTAATCCTAAGCATCGACCTATCCAGCGCCTCTGCTAGAGGATCCAGTGCCCCACACTAGTTAGTGTGATGTGTTGTAGATGTACAGAACTCACAATAGTTGTTATTAGAGAAGTAGAAGTACTTTTGCAGTATCAAGCACATCCATGGAAGATGTCCATACATTCTACAGATATCACAATAGTCTTGGTTATTTCATCCCCGAAAAACTCTTTGCACTCCTATTTCTACAACTCCTGTGGTTGGTGGGGTCCCTGACAATCCTGCATCCCCCAAATGATTAATTCCTCACAACCTTGGGCATTCTGTTGCGACATGTCCTTCCACCATGCAGTGTGTGCACCATAGGTTGGGTCTGGCTAGTTGCACTGGTTGAGGATCCTTCAATTTCTCCTTTAAAGTTGCGATCTGATTCTGAAGACCCATGCTTGACGAATCCTGCAAACTTGTCCATCCTCAATATTCATGATGATATCTAGCCATGGCCTCTATGCATGATTCTTGCTCCAAAGCATCTTGGAGAGTTTCAATTTTCTGTTGTGTCAGTGGCGTTCTGGTGAGGGGTAGGAGTGCCTTGATAAACCAGTCCTGTTGGTTGTTTGGGTCTAGAGTGTAACTCAACTTAATAATGGCATCCTTAAACCTTTGCATGAGTTCCCAAGCCATTTCACCCTCCTTCTACTTGATCTCCCATAGTTCTAATAGCCCTTGTTGATCTGTCTGTGGTACTTTGAATTCCTGCATGAATCCTCTCTTGATATCATCTATCGTGGGATTCTGGTGTTTCTCCATCCATTTTATAAACCAACGTAGAGCTCTCTCCCTCAATGTGGTCTGGAACTCCACTATCCTGATGTTGTCTAGAGTTTGATTTGCTCTTTAAATAGCTTCATAGAGATACCAGTGTTGTTCCACGTCTTCAGTTCCCCTCCCTTCAAACTCTGGATATCTAGCAAATGATCCTGCCATGTTTACTTGGGTATGAGCTAGCAAAATGAACCCTTTTTCCCTGGCTGTTGAGATCCTTATAGTCCTAAGTTACTAATACTACTGGTTCCCTTGTTGCTTCCAATATTAAAACTAGCCTTATATTTCTTGCGAGCACTGTGTACTTGTATTTCCTTGGCTAATTTAATAACAAATTTCTCCGTATTGTAGTAAGGTACTAGGGGAAGGTTAGGAGGGATGCTACTTGTATCTTGAGGGTATTGTTGTTGACTCCTAGTGGATGCTTCTCCTATGGAAAATAATCTTTTCATAACGTTGCCCATGTCCTCTTCTCTCTCCTCTTCATACTCACTCGGCATTTTCTCCTACACCATCCCCCTACAACTTATAGGGAAGGACCCTTTTCACCCTTCTGGCTCCTATATCTTTTGTTGCCAATCCTGCTCTGTTCTACATCTACTTTCTTCCCCCTTTGTCTTGGGGTTTTCCCGACACTGCTCCTACTTAGTGGGATCCCAAATTTCTTTTCTTTAGAGTTTGAGCCACTCTTGCCTGCCACTTATTAGCTAGAAGCGCTCTCCTCTATGATATAATATCTCTAGCATTGTTCAACTCTTTCATATCCATTCCTTCAACAACATATCTATTCCCCAACCAACATCATTCCCCCCTTAGGTCCTTCCCCTGGTATTGGGATTTTATGCTACCATCTTTGCGGTGGGTGAGGGAAGTAGTCCTTCTTCTACCATAACCATCTTAATCCACATTGGTACTTTCCTCATCAACCTTCCTCTCAATCTGGATCCAAATACCACTTCTACCTTTGAGAAGGATTGATAACTCTCGGTGACAAACTCGACTATATATCCTTCCACCGTAGTCTTTACCCAAAATTCAACTGCTTTGGTTAGATCATTGTCTAATTGCTGAAGCAGTATGAGATTTGAGGGAGTCCAACTACGATGAACTATCGTCGACCTCCCTGACCGAGTCTGCCCTTTCAATCTTATGGAGACTTACACCAAAATATCTCATATTGGTCATTGGTACCATTAGCATATAAAATCCCTTCACTCACCTTGCTGATCAGTTGATTCTTGTGGATAGGTTTCTCTGCTACAAACTGATATACTTTATGATTCCACCAATCCCTAATCTCTTTCTTGAATATCCTCGAAACTATGTTTCGAACCAGTTCTTGTAACTTTAGGTGCTAGCAATGGAACCATTTTTTGGCATGAAAGAGTCATCAGGGGGAAAGGACCCTGGGTTCAAGTGCGCCGAGCCAACAATGGTTCATTGTAGTCTAGGACAACTCTGACCTTTTCACCTTACCCAAGGGGTAAGGAGTCTAACTTGAGGGTTCCGCAACCAGAAATAAGAAGGGTTCATCATGGAGTCAAGGAAGATCCAACCGAAGCACCAACCAATAAAAGATATATAACATTTCACACATATTCAAGATAACAACATACCATCTAATACACATAAACTACTACACGCATGAATCTTACATGACATTTCAAGATTTTAAGTGGGTCACCACATCATGTACACGCATACACATTATGCTCCGCAACTAGTCTAGACATTCCTTTATATTAATTCAACATTACAACATTACAATACATCTCGGCTTTCACCACAAGTGAATATAAGAAATACCCATTTACAGACTCATGACTCGTTCTTTGGCTCAAAGGTCCTGCTCAGCTAAGCTTCTGCATTCTGATACCAGTCTACCGCAACCAACTATTCTCTCCACAAATCCAACCTCAACAGCCTCCCCAACCAACCTCACTTCCTTACAAGCCTTCTCCTTTTATATTATTCTCTGCCGCTTGGACTTCTAGTTCCTGCTCGTCCGTTCTTCCCCTCGATTGCCCCTCCTCCTTCCTATCTACTCGACTACCTTTATCTTTTGCTGACACCTTGCCACAACCCCTCCGCAACTGTCTGTTCCTGTTTTGCTATCCAACTGTCCTTCCCGCAAGCTAACTGTTTCTCTGCCCGTTTCCTCCCCATTCTCTGAACCGCCAAAATGATCAAAACCTTTGTAAAATCAAAACGAAGGCCCCAACACAAACCCATGATCAATATTCTATGGAGTCCAAATACTTCATCCATGGTGAATTTTCTTGGTTCAAATACCCCTTACTTTGAACCCTAAATTCGAACCACATCCACCTTGTGACCATTCCATTACCACTCAGTGTTTGGGTAAGGGGGCATCCATTTTTGAGAGTCCCAGAGAATCTATTCTCCCTAACCCTCTTAGTGCTTATGGTAGTGTCAACTCTAGTACCATTATTATTCCCCATTTAGAAGAACCTCTAGAGTCTCCTATCACTTCATATCACTCTAGGAATGATCCACTTAATCATTCCTCCATCTTACATCAAAAACCCAGTCCCTTAGACATCGTTGTTGCTCAACCACCATGTTGTCTAGGTGAGCATCCGTTCATGAATGCAAACCCATAAATTCAGTCCATTTGATTCATATATGTAGTTCCAAATGAGATTGGTAATCCACCATTTCCTTTCTCTAACTGTATGTATCCATTATTCTCACAAGAAGACATCCATAGAATAAACAAATGACAAACAACATCATCAAACTGTGTTTGGAGTCCACTACTCTAAATACATCTGGTATGTCCATTTTATACTTCATCTATCCATAAAAAACTAGGGGGCACATATGCCCATACATCTCCTCATGATCCTCTGTAGGATCTTGTGCTAGTAGGGCCGAATGCTTGAATCCATTATTTAATCACTTGGAACACAATAACACTCCACAAACTCATCCATATAGGGGGTATCATTCCCACCTGATCAGTCTCCTCAGACATCACATGTTGGGGGCCAGTATCCAATGCTTGGGGTCATTATGGCCCTTGGCCACCTTCTCCCTTGATTAACATAAGTATCGACCTAGACCCCAATGATTTAGGTATGGTTTATTATCCTCTCATTCCTTGGATAGTTTTTCCTACCGGCCTCAGGAGCGAGCCATATACACATCACATATTGTAGATGATTGATACCATATATTCAAACATTCTACTCTATGTGATGCCACACTTACCCCTTAGTCCCCATGTTTGAATTGGTGGGTGGGGATGATCCTATTCCCTTTATTGTAGTTCATTCCCTCATTCTTATCACCTTGATTATTCATTAGGAACCATGTTTCCAAGAAGCATTAAGGCAATTTTTAGATAAGTAAGGCCACCTATGTGGTGGGCTCCAGTATTGTAGCAATGATGATGCAACTCTTGGGACTCCCTTCTTCACTTTTATCAACCCGGTTGTTCGTAACAAACTTGGAAGCGACTGTGTTATATGCACAAGTACTAGCTCTTGCTGCACACTGTCATTTGATCAGCTGGCACAAGTCAGATAGGAGCTTAAGTCAAATTCTATGAGCTCTTTAGAAGAATCTTTTAACTGTGATGGATGAAAGCTAACTCAAAGGAGGCTAGTCTACTTGTAGAAAGAAGCTGAAAGCTGAAAAGAAACGCAAACCCTAACAAACCCTAGTTTTACCGACTAGCCCTATTGGTGCAAGAAAAGAGATGAAACGGTGGAACTAGATGCCATTGACTCTTGGAAAGGTAAAATGCTTATGAATAAGCTACTTCTAAAGAGAAATATGGAAAAAAACATCTTTTTTCATTTTTGTGTAATTTTGCAGAATTATTATGCATGAGATTTAACTATTTTTTACTGTGCAGAGGTTGATTGGCGAAAGGAAATGGCGTGGCACTTGCAGGAGGTTGGGAAGGTGAGAAGAGGGCCTAAGGGGTCCCTAACACCCTTCTAGAGAGTTTCAGAGTGTTCATATCTCAAAAAACCACTCACGTGAACTTCTACAGGAAGTCTGCAGGGGTTCTACAGGATGTTCTACAGGAAGATCCAAAAGAGGATTTTGGAGGGTTGATGGTGGAAAAACGGTGGGAAAGTGGAAATGAAGGATAGATAAGGATGTTAAGGGGTCTAGGACCTGGTAAATGAAGCTAAGGAGTGATGAAGGTGGTTGGATTTGCTCAAGGATGTAGGGAGCAATGTTGCACGAGAATGTAGAAATTAGGGCAAAGTGGGAAAGTGTGGCAAATAGAGGGAAGGAATCTTGGATTAGGGGTTGAAGCAGGTTGTATGATGGAGGAAGGGTAGGCAGGGAGGTATCACAGGTGTTTTGCACACTATTTTCCAAAACTGATCAAACAAAGACTAGGAAAACCAAAGATCCAGCTATTTTGACCTAATTTGACCTAAAAACCAGACAAATGATGAACATAAGTTTATTGGCAGAAAATCATGCAAGATAACTATGTAAACTAAGCAAGAACAGATTCTAAACATGCAAGTACAACTGGTGTCAACTTTCCTAACTAAAAATCTAATACTAGCAATTACATGAAAAGGCAAAAACATTGTTTTTGTGGCAGCAAGTATGCCTTGGTGTCAGCTCATGGTCCCAAGGAGGGAGAGATGAGATCAAGGATTGCTTGATGGCATTTTTGCAGGTATTTTCCTTTACCAAAATATCAAATCAACCTAAAGCATGAAACGCTATTTTAATCATCAAAAACGACCTAAGAAACAAAGCAAGATTTTAACCTAAATAGCAAAAATTATTCTATGAATGCAACAAAAACACATAAAAGTACACAAAAGAGGTACTGGCACTTGGGTTGGGCCCAAACCCAAGAGCTATAGCCTCCTAAGAAAGCTCAGAACTAGTATAAGGTGAAATTTATCTCCATTACTCAAAAAATAATCATGTCACAAAACTGTTACAACAAAAGCTCAAAGTTGAGCTGAAAGGCAGAGCTGCACTCAAGTGCGAAAAACAACTATTAAATGGATAACCTACTAAGGCTTGAATCCTGTCTACTTATGCACTACAAGGACTCCCAACAGCCCTCCTTAACTTTAGGGGCTTCGCTGCTCAAGATTGCAGTTAATCAGCCACTTCACAAAATCTGCTCAGCTGCCCCTTGAAATCATCTTTGGTGGGCTATTGAACTCCGAGCTAACTGTGGAGAACTTGAGGAAGGGGTCATTTAGTGCTGGAGACACCCTTCCTATGAATCCTCAGCCTTGTTCCTTCATATTTGGCTGTCAATTGGCTCATAAATGCTTGACCTTGGTCTAAAAGATGTCCAAAAATCTGCAATAAACAAGTATCAGACTTTGTGGTCAAGTGAGTATTCTCATTCATTCAATTAACATAAATATATTCAAAAGCATGCATAGAACTATGAAGAATGGTGGATTAATCGATAATAATAGGCAAAATGAGCCTAATATGTTACCCATTTTTGGGGCTCATCACTATGTGAAACTCGCAGATCCAAATTTTGATGGTCAATTTGTTCGCTATGATCTTAACCATATTTATCTCGTTCTCCTCCTCTCCAAATTCTCCAACAAATCACTATTCAAATAATTATATTTGGGGGCAAAAATACCTTTTATAGGAAAAACCCTAGTTTTCCGATCACCCATTGCGACCAAACCATAGCACCATTTGATGAATCGTTAACACCATTGGAAATATCTCACTGAGTTCTATAATGGGTCTCCCTTTATTTTTGGTAATTTGAAACTTCACCTGGAAACCATTTCTTCCATGAGGTTTCACTTTGGCACATATTAAAATCAAATTTCTTCATTTGAGCGACTTATACCCACGCATTGGTTGACTTGTGTTGATCTTTTTCATGAGTAACCATAATTTACTCATGTTTTTATGGTCCCCTCCCGGCCTCCCCCATGTGGCAGCATAATCGAGTCACCCATATTCAAAGCATCCGAGATTAGTCACCCTTAAATCTATGTAGTTTGTTTCGACTCCGCTTGAGTACAGTTACAAAGTTGCATAAATCTTTGTGTTGCATCCATCCCATCATGTTCATATTTGGCCTCCAGCTATACTGCTCCATGTTGAAAAACCCCTCGTTTGAGTAATTTACCATCCCCTCTGGAATCGAGTCACTCGCTACTAGGACAACCGTGCATATTATGCTCTAAAAAGGGAAGTTGTCAGTCTTCCACTCATATTGTTCCCTTCCATTGTCATCCCTAGTGTCAGCCCATTAGTCACTCTACCATGATACCTTGTGCCTTTGTTACATATTCCTTATTTCCTTAACTATGGTGGGCCCTCTTTTGTCGACTTCAACACATTTATTCTAGAAGTGTGGTCTAGAGGGCAGTGTACCTTGGTACCAGCTTTCATATTTTTTCGGTGCCTTAGATCAAGCAAAGGGAATCATAATTTCCCTTTGAATTGTTTGTTTCTCACGTGCTCGACACTAACTCATTATTATACGATTTAGAATCGTCCACTTGACGGTTCGGTGATCCAAAAGATTGTCCTTGTGATTCCTGGGTGTGTTTGAGATGTTCCAAACCTCATGAGGGGGTGGCCCTTTAAGTAGCCCCCCATATTCCTGGATGTATGTAGATGTTGATCCAGCCTCATATGCAGTTTTGCAAGTGTGTTGGATTTGATTTCCGCTGCTTGCAGTGCCCACAATATACATGTCTCCTTCAGATGATCCATTCAGATCTTCATAGCCATTTCCTATGCAACAAGGCTTCTTTGGTTGCGACCCCCTCTCACCATGTCATCTTGAGGGGAATTATGTCTGATGTACTTAGATGTTATTATATTCAGTCTTGGCATATGTCTTTCGAGGCACATTATGTATATGGGATTCATTGTGTTATTTTATGGCCCATTGATGCCAGCATATCATGTGTCATGTACTTTGTAGCTCAGTCCCACATTGCTAGGCTCACCATTACTCCTTGTACTTAGTTACCTCAGCGAGTATGGGTACGCCCCACCCGCCTAATTTGAGATCATGTACTCCAACATAAAATGAGACTTCCATCAGTTTAGTTTGTCTCACCCCCTCCATTTTTGTCCTTCCTTGCATTGCTTCAGTTCTCTCTCTCTCTCTCTCTCTCTCTCTCTCTCTCTATGACTCCCCTTTGGTGTCTCATGGAATTTTAACCTACAACTTATTTAGGTCATACAATTTTCTCCTAACACTCATACAATGGGGGGAATCTGTTATTACAAAAAAATGATCACCTAGCCATTTCTAAGTAGATGGATCGAAATACCTCATGTAGGATTAATTTTACCATAGTAAAATCGCTTTCACCATGGGAAATAATTTAGTAAACCATTTTTATTAAATTATTTCGGATTAAAATTAAAAAACCCCTTGAGAATAATTGAATAAATCATTATTTATTTAATCTTCTCTAGGAATAATTATTAAATCATTATTTGATAATTATTCCTTGTCACATTTGACTAAATCACCTAGGAATAATTAAATAAATCACTACTTATTTATTATTCCTTAATTCTATTATTGGAATAATTGTTAAATCACTATTTAATAATTATTTAAATTTCACACCATTCTTAATCCTTGTGAAATAATTAATAAATCATTTTATTTTTTAATTATTTCTAAATAAAGATATTTGACCTTTTTGTTTTGTTTTGTTTTGTTTTTTTAATTGAGAAGGGGCGGACGCGGGCGAATAGCTAGGGTTACAGGCTTTGCAGGGGTTGTTCTCCATGGAAGGATGTAAATGAGGGAGAATGTTTTTGTCACCGAGAATTCGACTGTCGGTTTATTGAAAGGAGAATGTTGTTTTTGCAGAACAGAGCATAAGGGCACAAATTCTCTTCTCAACACATATATAGATATGTAAATTTAGTTTTTCATGCACACAAGGTGGCCTCTATTGTAGCATATATCTTCTTTATAGGAGAATTTTAAAAATTATGAGGAGATTTCAGAGTGGAGAGAAAGAACTTAGGCAAATACAGTGAAATATGTAGGCAATCTTGCACGGTTTGTTGAATACATAGGTAGACTCTTATTTTTCAAACTGCTATCATTCAATTCACCACCTTACACCAATAAATTATGCACAGAGAAGTTCTCTCAGGCCTACCTCGTTTGGAGCTTGAAATTCAATGAAAACTCTGGGTTCCCTCCTGCCGAGCGATTCTCTGACTTTCCTGTAGAACCCTTCCTCTAGAAGGCTCCCGGTTCCTATAGAATGGAATTACGCTTCCGATAGAGCCCGATAAGCAGGATATTTTTGAAAATAGGCCAAAAAACTGGTGGAGGATGACTGGTTAACTGTTTTTGGAACCCACCAGTCGAGAACGTCGTGAGTGAAAAATGAACAGAGGGTGGTGCATGTCTCGACTGAGCGTCTTTTAACTACGGCGTGATTCGTGGTGCAGGGGTGAGGTGGCTGGACTGGATCGTTGATCCGATGTCACAGCCATAATGTTTCTATGTGTTTCTGACCACCATCACCTCCACTCTCCCATTACCGCCACCACCACTACCAGTCCCGATGATTTCTCTCTGAATGGACACTCCACACGTGCTGGCTGCACATCTAATCGGAAATTTTGAATGTAACGGGGCTTGTTTGGATCTCACGAGGATATGCAATTGGCCAAGGGTGGCCAGTTGACTGGCCACCAATTTCACCCAATCCGGACCATTCCCATAGTCATGCAGCTTTTAAAATATGATTTATGCAATTGAAGAACGAGTTTAGGCACTTACCTGCCTGGTCGCAGCCGTGTTATGTAGATTTCAGGTTATGGAACCCCATTCCTTCATTTGTTGTTGCTGCATGCATACTGCATGCTTGGCCTCTGCTGTTGCTGATGTTCTTACATTCAAGAAGAGATTCATGCATGTCTCTTCTGCCATACTTTGTTGTCCCTGTCTCTGGAGTATGTCTTTCAGCGAGATTAGCTACTACAGGATTCTTGTAGGATGCCTTGTGGCTGCTTCTCCTCCTGGAATGCAAGCTAGAATGAGCAGGGCTATACTACTGACGAGGGTCTTAGCATATGAGGAATCTAGACGGAGGGTAATAGATATGGTGAGAAAGGATGCTGCTTGATTTGTCATTAAGGAGTTTTTGATGGCAATATGAAAAAAATAGGATTTCTGTGTGTGACTGTGCAGGAACATAAAAAAATATGAGTGCAATGGAGGTGTACGGAGATGGAAAAAGGTGACATGTGGTGATGGATGGAAACAGGGATGTTTACAGGCCTCATGGATAGGTTCCCAAAATTCGGGTCCTCTTCGGAGATCAATTCTGGCTTGTTTGTAGGTTCTACAGGAACTTCCTGTAGAAGACACATAACTTCCTATAGAAGACACAAAACTTCCTGTAGAAGGTGAAATCCTAGTCCGAATGAGACCAAATCTTAGGAAAGGGTAGTGGTCATGGAGGAATGGATGGTGAGGGATGCTGGTAGCCTGGTGCTGACCTCTATCCTTGTCTTGTGTGATCCTACTAACCTGTAATGTCCTTCCTGCAACTTGCAATTATTCAATAGAAATTAGGTTTCTCTTTTCTTCTTTCTTGTTTCCCTTTTTTGTTTTGTTTTGTTTTTTTTTTTTTTTTGAGACAACTGGGGCGCCTCCAGGAGGTTTTCACCCAAGGATTTATATATATATATATATATATATAATATATATATATATATATTATATATATATATAATATATCATATATATATTTTATTTTTATTTTTATTTTTTATTTTTCAAGGTGTTGGTGGAGTGGAGGCAGGGACCTGCTCCACTATCAATACTAATTCATCCAAAGTTGCAATGAACTCCTGCTTAGAAAGGGGCTTCCTGTAGATTTTCAATCGATGCCCATTGACGAGCATGGGGATGGCTTCTTCATCAATGGTCTTGATAAGGATTGAACCATTGTCGTTGCATCTCTCCACTGTATATGGTCCCAACCATCTTGTCCTCAGCTTCCCTTTGAAATCCTTGTATCTTGAATCATATAACAATGCCCAATCTCCTGGCTAAAACTATTTTTCTTTAAGGTACTGGTCATGCCATATCTTCCTCTGAAGTTGGACCACCTTTGAGGGGAGATGGCCATGCATTCTCTGTTCATCTAGTCCATTCAACTGAAGCAATATTTCCTGTTGTGCATGGTTGAGATCTAGGTCCAGCTGAGCTTCCAACCTCAAGGTGTTATATTCAAATTCTATGGACAACAAAGCCTTCTTCCCGTAGACCAGCTCATAGGGTGTGAAACCTGTTGTAGTTTTCCAAGTAGTGTTGTAGGCCCAGGTGGCCTCAACCAGGTGATCTGCCCAATATTTTCTACTGCTGCTCACCACTTTAGTCAAAATCTCCTCGAAAGCTCTGTTAGTGACTTCCACCTATCCATTTTCTTGTGGATGATAATGGGTGGAAGTTCTGTGCTTGATCCTGTGATGAGCGAGCAGGTCTTCAATCAGGTTAGAAGTAAACTGAGTTCCTTGATCTGTGACTAACTCTCTTGGGTAACCGAACTTGTAGAAGATATTCTCCCTCAAAAACTCAGCCACCTTTTCTTCTGTTGCTGCCTTGATTGCCTTTGTTTCTACCCACTTTGTCAGGTAGTCTGTGCACACTTTGTCAGGTAGTCTATGCACACTTTGTTTTTGCCCACTTTGTCAGGTAGTCTTGTGATGAGTGAGCAGGTCTTCAATTAGGTTGGAGGTAAACTGACTTCCTTGATCAGTGACTAATTCTCTTGGGTAGCCAAACTTGTAGAAGATATTTTCCCTCAAGAACTCAACTACTTTTTCTTCTGTTGATGCCTTGATTGCCTTTGTTTCTACCACTTTGTCAGGTAGTCTGTGCACACAATGATGTAAGACTTTTGTTTTGAAGGAGGGTTGATAGGACCCACAAAGTCCATGCCCCACTTCTCAAATGGCTCGAAAGTCACTTGAGGTTGGAGGGGCATTTCATCCCTGGGAGTCGGCATTCCCATCCTTTGACATCGATCACGTTGGCTGATGTATCTCTTGACATCTTGATGAAGAGTGGGCCAATAGTAGCTTGCCTGTAGAATTTTGAAGGCGGTTCTTTTTGCTGCAAAGTGGCCCCCACAGAGCCCATCATGATAGGTGAGGAGGATGTCAAATACTTCCTTGTCTTTGACACAACGCCTCAAAATCTGATCTGGGCCAAGTTTAAATGGGTTACCCCAAATCCATGTGAATGGGGTGCTTTTCCTCACGATATTTCTCTTCTCTTTTAAGGATAGGTGTGGTGGGAACTGTGCCGAAACCAAGTAATTTTCTATATCAACAAATCATGGAGAGACTATTGAGATAGAAAACAGGTGTTCATCTGGCATTTGATCATCCACCACCCCTTCTTCACCTGCAGACAAATCTAGTCTAGACAGAAAATCAACAACAATATTTTCCTTACCTGGCTTATCGACAATGTTCAAATCAAATTGTTGCAATAAAAGTAACGATCTAATGATACGAGCATTTACATCAGGTTTATTCATTAAGTATCTAATTGCAGCATGATCAGTGTGTACGAATGTCTGATAACTAGTGATGTAGTGTCTGAACTTGTTTAGGGAATGGACTACAGCTAAGAGCTCTTTCTCGATTACAATATAGTTTAGTTATGCCTTGCATAGGTTTTCACTGACAAAATATATGGCATATGGTAGCTTCTCTTCAAATTGTCCTAAGGCTGCTCCTATGGCTTTGTTCGAGGCATCTGTGTGAATGTGGAAAGGTAGGGCCCAGTTTGGATCTCTCAAGATTGGGGCAATTACCAACTTACTTTTCAATGCATCTAGAGCCTCTTGAGAGTTTTCAGTCCACATGAACTCAACGTCCTTCCCCAAAAGACCAAATAATGGAGAGGCTAGCTTGCTGAAATATTTAATGAATCTTCTATAGTACCCCGCTAAGCCTAGGAAACTCCGAACATCTCTTACCTTCTAAGGAGGTGGAACCCTTTGGATGATAGAAATCTTGTTGGGATCCACCTATAATCCTTGCTGAGAAATTGTATGACCTAGCACGGTCCCTTCAGTCATCAGAAATTCACATTTTTTTGGACTGAGGGATAGGTTCATTTTAATACACTTGATTTAAACTTTTCCCAGATTAATCAATGCTTCTTGGAAGTTGGACCCATAAGGAGTAAAGTCATCCATGTAGATTTCCACCGAATCATGAACCAGTTCAACAAAGATGCTCAGTACTGCTCTCTGGAAAGTGGCAGGAGCATTGCATAACCCAAAGGGAAGGACCTGGTAGGCAAAGGTACCCCATGGACAAGTGAAAGTGGTCTTATCTTGGTTTTCCAGGCTGATTTGGATCTGATTATACCCGCTGAGCCCATCTAGAAAGGAGAAGAACTTCTTCCCTGCCAGCCCATCTAACACTTGATCTATGAAAGGTAAAGGGAAATGGTCCTTCTTGGTAGCTTTGTTAAGTTCTCGATAATCTACACAGATTCTCCACTTCCCGTTTTTCTTGGGCACAAGCGCCAGAGGAGAAACCCACTCGCTGTCAGAGATGGGGTAAATGAATCTTGCATCCAACAACTTTTGCAGTTCTTCTTTAACAATGTCTTTAAGGGCTGGATTCATTCTCCTCTGAGGATGTCTGACTAGTTTACAATCCTCTTTAATGTAAATGTGATGGGTATAGACTGAAGGGTGGACTACTTTCATCTCCTTATAGCTCTATGAGAAAGCATCCAAATGGTGGTTCAATAGGATACACAGCTCCTTCTCGTGAGAGAGGGATAGGGATGAGTTGAAATTCAAGGTTCTTTCAGGGCCGAATTCCACATTCTTAACTCAAGGGGAGGTCGGATCAGCCACACAGAGATCCACTAAAGCATTGGCCTGGGTGTCTTCCACCAACTCTTCCAATGGTAGCACATTGGGAGGTGGATCCTGAATCAAATTTTCAATAAGGTCATCCTCGGTGTGAGGACCTCCCCTGGGGGCTTCCAATGTGCACACTAGTGCAGAGTATACCTCATCCTCATCTTCCTCCTCCAACTAGAGAGGTAAGTCATGTTCTAGCAAAGGTTGGGCAGAAGGATATAGGACTAGCTGCTTGGACATAGGCCCATTCTTGATGGTCATGCTCCCGACTCGATAACTAATGTAAGCATCGGCAGTAGCTAACCAAGGCCTTCCCAAAATGAGGGGGTATCCAGTGAGTTTTCCTTTGGCTAAAGGACCAAAAGTCCGCAGGGTACTCCCAAAAATCAACAGAGACCATGACATCTACCACAATCCCTTCGGGGGTCACGATGGAGCGGTCTTCTAACTGCAATATTGTCGAGGTCTTTCTTAGGGAACTCTGAAGGTTGGGTTTGAGCATAATATCCCTGGTCATCACATTAATGGCAACCCCTAGATCAATCAGGGTGTGGGGGATTATGGCGCCATTGATGTGGACATCGACTATAGGACTCCTAGGGTCCAGATATTTCAGACAAATTACTTGTCCCAGCATTAGGTCGGATAGTTGTCCTATGACATTGATAGTTGGGGCATCTCTCTTGTGCCTGCCTGGGTACCTGAAACACTTCTCTTTAATCAAATTGTTGTAGACTGGTACATCTTTTATGGCCTGGAGAAGTGGTATTTTCACACATAATCGTTTAAGCTCGCCCAGAAGTTCAGTCTCTTCTGGGTTTGGTGGCGTGGTTTTAGTTAGTCTCTCAGGAAAGGGTGGAATGGCTTTGGGTTCACTTTCCGGTTTCTCTTCCTCATCCTCCTTAGGAGGAGGTTGGCTATATGGGAGGACCTTCCCAGATCGTACGTTGATCTCTTGAATCTCCACAGCATAGGTAGGGCATGTTGTCTCTCCAGTATATACTTGTTGGGCCTGTTTGTTATTGGGGTTCGGGTTTGGTTGGGCAAGCATCCGGGGTTGTCTTGGAGGAGAAGGAGGTAATGGTTGTGGTTGAGCAGGTGGTGGAGGCAAAATGGTGGGAGGAGTGTTGTATTGGGGCCTCCATCCTTGTTGAGGTGCATTCCACTAAGGTTGGGACTGAACATGAGAATGAAACGAATGAGCAGCAGGTTGAGTATGGTATTATGACCAAGGAGGGGGTGCAGACCAAGAAGGATGAGCAGGGGGACCCCAAGAAGGTATGTGAGTGGATTGGTTCAGGTTGTAATAAGTCTAGGATGCCCCTTGCATCCCCTGTTGGTAAGGTATGGATCCATGCGGCCTCCTTTGGTTTAGGAAGTAGAGTGGTTTAGTGGCTCCTTCAGTCCCTTGGTACATAGATTTAAGTCCGGGTAAGATTGGGCACTAGTTTGTAGGGTGGTCTTCCTCACAAATGAAACATACCTCTACTGAGTGTAATGGACACTCGTTCCGAGGATGTTTCCTTGTACATCTGGGACAAAAGATGGCCAAAGCACTCTCAACTTCCTCTTTCTTCTGTTGGATTCGGAAAGTATCCAGTTGCATGGAAATGGTCTGTCACATCTCACTTTTAAGGTCTTCCATCTGATTTGCAAACTCATGTTTGGAGAAGGTGGCACTAGTTGAGAGTTGATTCCCCCTACTTCTTTTCTAGGCTTCCCTAGAATGGTTTCTAAACACAGTCTTTATGTCATCATAAGATAGTTGGTAGATGTCTCCTCCAGCCACAAATGGAAGGTATCTGGAAGGTCTTTAGGGATTCCTCGAAGCAGAACCAGCTTCAAAGATTTGGGGTCAAGTGTGCACCTGGCCCTTTTATAACTGAGTTGGAACCTTTCCTCGTAATCTTCTAAAGACTCATCGCTTCCCATGGTCATCCAAAAGATTTATTCCTTCATTTTCTTTGACCTACAGTAATCCCAGTATTTGTTGTTAAAGGCTTGCTGCATCTGAGCCCAAGTTGTGATACTGTTTCTAGGTAGCCCCACGAACCAGCACAGTGTTGCATCCTTGAGGGAAGAGGGAAAGAGTTTCAACTTTTGCTCATCTTCTGCATAGTCATAGGTTCAACAAAGGACAACAAACTCAAACAAGAAGGTATCAGGGTCTTTAGTGGTCAATCCATGGAAGTGAGGTAAGGCTAAGGGACTTATGTTTTTCATTTTTGTGTCCCCATTGGTCTCTCGGATGGGAAAGGCACCTTCTATTCTCTCCTCATCACCTATGTCATTCCTGTGTTTGGCCATGGTCTTAGGAGGAATGTTTTCTTGCTCTTCTTCTGTTAGAGGATCTTCGTGTATCTCTGGAGGTTCAATGTCACCGAAGAAGAGATAAGGGTGACTCAGTGATGTGGTGGGGGTGTTGGGTAAGAATTTTCCTGAATTGTCTCTGTTCCTACGAGGCATGAAATGAAATATTTTTGGTTGATTTTTGGTTTTTTTTGCTTGTACCTGCAAAACTAAAATTGATTGAACAACAAATTGGAACTAACTAAAATAAACCTTGCTGAAATTGAAATTGCAGAATTGAAATGAAAGCAGGAAATGACTAATTTACGCTTACTGAAATGAAATTGCAGAAATGAAATGCTAATCTACGCTTGCAGAATTGAAATTGTGGAATTGAAATGCTAATCTACGCTTGCAGAATTGAAATTGCGGAGTTGAAATGCTAATCTATGCTTACAGAATTGAAATGCTAGTCTAGGAAAGTAGGAAATGTCTAATCTACTTTTGCATAAATGAAATTACAGAATAGAAATGAAACAACTACTCTACTCTTGCTGAAATAAACTACCTAGCAGAAGGTTGCAGTAGAAAATAGAAGAAAAGTAGCAATCACAAATACTCTGATGCTTCCCTGGCAACAACGCCAAAAAGATGGTGGGCTCCTTTATTGCAGCAATGATGCTGCAACTCCTGGGACTCCCTTCTTTACTTTTATCAACCCGGTTGTTCGTAACAAACTTGGAAGCGACAGTGCTATATGTACAAGTACTAGGTTGTCATTTGATCAGCTGGCACAAGTTCACTAGGAGCTTAAGCCAACTTCTATGAGCTCTTTAGAAGAATATTTTAACTGTGATGGATGAAAGCTAACTCAAAGGAGGCTAGTCTACTTGCAGAAAGAAGTTGAAAGCTGAAAAGAAACACAAACCCCAGCAAACCCTAGTTTTACCGACTATCCCTACTGGTGCAAGAAAAGAGATGAAAGCGGTGGAACTGGATGCCATTGATTCTTGGAAAGGTAAAATTCATGTGACTAAGCTACTTCTAAAGAGAAATATGGAAAAAAACATATTTTTGCATTTTTGAGTAATTTTGTAGAATTATTATGCATGAGCTCTAACTATTTTTTACTGTGCAGAGGTTGATTGGCGGAAGGAAATGGCATGGGTGCTTGCAAGAGGTTGGGAAGGTGAGAAGAGGGCCTAAGGAGTCCCTAACACCCTTCTAAAGAGTTTCACAGTGCTCAGATCTTGAAAAACCGCTCACGTGAACTTCTATAGGAAGTCTGCAGGGGTTCTACAGGAAGATCCGAAAAAGGATTTTGGAGGGTTGATTGTGGAAAAACGGTGGGAAAGTGGAAATGAAGGATAGATAAGGATGTTAAGGGGTCTAGGACCTGGTAAATGAAGCTAAGGAGTGATGAAGGTGGTTGGATTTGCTCAAGGATGTAGGGAGCAATGTTGCACAAGAATGTAGAAATTAGGGCAAAGTGGGAAAGTGTGGCAAACGGAGGGAATAAATCTTGGATTAGGGGTTGGAGTAGGTTTTATGATGGAGGAAGAGTAGGCAGGGAGGTATCACATGTGTTCTGCACACTATTTTCCAAAACTGATCAAACAAAGACTAGGAAAACCAAAGATCTAGCTATTTGACCTAATTTGTCCTAAAAACCAAAAACATGATTAACAAAAGTTTATTGGTAGAAAATCATGCAATATAACTATGGAAACTAAGCAAGAATAGATTCTAAACATGCAAGTACAACTGGTATCAACTTTCCTAACTAAAAATCTAACACTAGCAATTGCATGAAGACGCAAAAACAATGTTTTTGTGGCAGCAAGTATGCCTTGGTGTTAGCTCATGGTCCCAAGGAGGGAGATATGAAATCAAGGATTTCTTGATGGCATTTTTGCAGGTCTTTTCCTTTACCAAACTATCAAATCAACCTGAAGCATGAAAAGCTATTTTAATCACCAAAAACGACCTAAGTAACAAAGCAAGATTTTAACCTAAATAGCAGAAATTATTCTATGAATGTAGAAAAAACACATAAAAGTACACAAAAGAGGTACTAGTACTTGGGTTGGGCCCAACCCCAAGAGCTACAGCCTCCTAAGAAAGCTCAGAACTGGTATAAGGTGAAATTTATCTCCATTACTCAAAAAATAATCATGTCACAAAACTGTTACAGCAAAAGCTCAAAGTTGAACTAAAAGGCAGAGCTGCACTCAAGTGCGAAAAACAACTGTTCAATGGCTAACCTACTAAGGCTTGAAGCCTACCTACTTATGCACTACGAGGACTCCCAAAAACCCTCCTTAACTTTAGGAGCTTGGCTGCTCAAGGCTGCAGTTAATCAACCACTTCACAAAATCTGCTCGGCTGCCCCTTGAAATCATCTTTGGTGGGCTGTTGATCTCCGAGCTGATGGTGGAGAACTTGAGGAAGGGGTCATTAGTGTTGGAGACACCCTTCCTATGAATCCTCAGCCTTGTTCCTTCGTATTTGGCTGTCAACTAGCTTATAAATGCTTGACCTTGGTCTAAACGATGTCCACAAATCTACAATAAACACATATTAGAGTTTGTGATCAAGTGACTATTCTCATTCATTGAATTAACATAAATATATTGAAAAACATGCATAGAACTATGAAGAATGGTGGATTAATCGATAATAATAGGCAAAATGAGCCCAATAAGTTACCCATTTTTGGGGCTCATCCCTATGTGAAACTCGCAGATCCAAATTCTGATGGTCAATTTGTTCGCTATGATCTTAACCATATTTATCTCTTTCTCCTCCTCTCCAAATTCTCCAACAAATCACTATTCAAACAATTATATTTGGGGGCAAAAAGCCCTTTTATAGGAAAAATCCTAGTTTTTCCATCACCCATTGTGACCAAACCATAGCACCATTTGATGAACCGTCAATACCATTGGAAATATCTCACTGAGTTCTATAATGGGTCTCCCTTTATTTTTGGTAATTTGAAACTTCACCTGGAAACCGTTTCTTCCATGAGGTCTCACTTTGCCACTTATTAAAATCAAATTTCTTCATTTGAGCGACTTATACCCATGCATTAGTTGACTTGTGTTGATATTTTTCATGAGTAACCATAATTTACTCATGTTTTTATGGTCCCCTCTGGGTCTCCCCCATGTGGCAACATAATCGAGTCACCCTTATTCAGAGCATCCGAGATGAGTCACCCTTAAATATATGTAGTTTGTTTCAAGTCTGCTTGAGTACAGTTACAATGTTGCATAAATCTTTGTGTTGCATTCATCTCATCATGTTCATATTTGTCCTCTAGCTATACTGCTCCATGTTTAAAAATCCCTCGTCTGAGTAATTGACCATCCCCTCTGGAATCGAGTCACTCGCTTCTAGGACAACCATGCATATTATGCTCTAAAAAGGGAAGTTGTCAATCTTCCACTCATATTGTTTCCTTCCATCATCATCCCTAGTGTCAACCCATTAGTCACTCTACTATGATACCTTGTGCCTTTGTTACATATTCCTTATTGCCTTAACTATGGTGGGCCCTCTTTTGTCGACTTCAACACATTTATTCTAGAAGTGTGGTCTAGAGGGCTGTGTACCTTGGTTCCAAATTTCATATTTTTTTGGTGCCTTAGATCAAGCAAAGGGAATCATAATTTCCCTTTGAATTGGTTGTTTCTCACATGCTTGACACTAACTCATTATTGTATGATTTAGAATCATCCACTTGATGGTTCGGTGATCCAAAATATTGTCGTTGTGATTCCTGGGTGTGTTTGAGATGTTCCAGACCTCATGAGGGGGTGGCCCTTTAAGTAGCCCCCCACATTCCTGGATGTCTGCAGATGTTGATCCAGCCTCAGATGCAGTTTTGCAAATGTGTTGGGTTTGATTTCCACTGCTTGCAGTGCCCACAACATACATGTCTCCTTCAGATGATCCATTTAGATCTTCATAGCCATTTCCTATGCAACAAGGCTTCTTTGGTTGCGACCCCCTCTCACCATGTCATCTTGAGGGGAATTATGTCTGATGTACTCAGATGTTATTGTATTCAGTCTTGGCATATGTCTTTCGAGGCACATTATGTATATGGGATTCATTGTGTTATTTTATGGCCCATTGATGCCAGCATATCATGTGTCATGTACTTTGCAGCTCAGTCCCACATTGCTAGGCTCACCATTACTCCTTGTACTTAGTTATCTCAGCGAGTATGGATATGCCCCACCCGCCTAATTTGAGATCATGTACTCCAACATAAAATGAGACTTCCATCAGTTTAGTTTGTCTCACCCCCTCCATTTTTGTCCTTCCTTGCATTGCTTGAGTTCTCTCTCTCTCTCTCTATGACTCCCCTTTGGTGTCTCATGGAAGTTTAACCTACAACTTATTTAGGTCTTACAATTTGCTCCTAACACTCATACATTGGAGGGAATCTGTTATTACAAAAAAATGATCACCTAGCCATTTCTAACTAGGTGGATCGAAATACCTCATGTAGGATTAATTTTACCATAGTAAAATCACTTTCACCATGGGAAATAATTTAGTAAACCATTTTTATTACATTATTTCGAATTAAAATTAAAAAACCCCTTGAGAATAATTGAATAAATAATTATTTATTTAATTTTCCCTAGGAATAATTATTAAATCATTATTTGATAATTATTCCTTGTCACATTTGACTAAATCACCTACGAATAATTAAATAAATCACTATTTATTTATTATTTATGAATTCTATTATTGGAATAATTGTTAAATCACTATTGAATAATTATTTAAATTTCACACCATTGTTAATCCTCGTGAATTAATTAATAAATCATTTTATTTGTCAATTATTTCTAAATAAACATATCTGACCTTTTTTTTTTTTTTATCGACAAGGGGTAGATGCAGGCGAATAGCTAGGGTTACAGGGTTTGTAGGGGTTGTTCTCCATGGAAGGACGTAAAGGAGAGAGCTCCACTCCCTCCTACAAGTAGGCTGTGGCCAGCAGGGGTAAGAAACCATTAGAAAATGACAGAGGTCCTTCAGAAGGAAGGAAAAGGAACAGTGAAGAGGAGAAAGAGGGTACTAAATCAAGGGAGAATAATAGCACAAAAGAAAATGAGGAAGAAGGCAAGGAATAGGGAATAAAAGACAAAGCACGAAAGGGACCATGTAAACCCGAAGTTGCTGATGATACCCGAATTGGGTAACTTATTGGGCTCATTTTGCCTAATTGTCCTTGTTCAATCCTCCATTTTTCATAGATTATGCATGTTTTTTTAGTATGTTTATGTTATTTGAACAAATAAGGTTGGTCACTCTGCCAGGGAGGCTAATACGTGGTTATTTTAGGTTTTTAGGACAAATTTTGGAGCAAAACCAAGTAATTATGGGCCAGGTGATAGCCAAGCTTGAGGTGAGGATTCGTAGGGGGTTGTCTCTGGCATTAAATGGCCCTTCCTCAAAATCTCCACCCTCAACTCCAAGCTCAACAAGCCACCAAAATGAATCCTAAAGGCAGCCAAGTAGCTTTTGGAAGAGTGACTGTTTACTAGTAGTTGGAACAGCCGAGTCCCTTGAATTTAGGAGGGCTGCTAGGCCCCTCGTAGTGTATAAAAAAGAAGACCTCAACCTTCGTAGTTTACTTTTGGAACTGTTGTATTTTTGTACTATAGTGCTGTCATTTTCTCAGCTCGTTTTCTTGTAGCTACTGCTGTATAACTTTCTTATGATGATTATTTTTGGATAATGAAAAGCAGTTCTATTTGGCATCAGCTCTGAGTTCTTTATAGAAGCCTGTAGCTCTTGGGGTTGGGCCCAACCTAAGAGCCAAGGCCTCCTTTATGTACTGTTATTTGTTTTTTATGTCTTTGCAAAATAATTTATGTTAAGTAGAATAACATCTTGCTGGTTACATAGGTCATGGTTAATGATTAGATAGGCTTTTCATGTTCATCGGGGAGCTGCTAGGATAATAACAGGGGAGATCTTCCAAAAAGGGTCATCAAGCACCTCTGATTTCACCTCTCCCTCAGTGGGATCAGGAGCTGGGATCAAGGTGACCTTGCTGCCACCAAAAACACTATCTTTGCTTCCCCATGCAACCATTAGTGTTTGATTTTTGTTTGCAGAAGTTAGTTACATGTTCAGATTCTTGATTGCTTCGTTGCATAGTGGTTATACATGGTTTCGTTGCAAGTAAACTTCGGTTCAGTCTCTTTACTGTTAGCTAGATCAGATTAGGTTAGCATAACTAGATCTTTGATTTCTTTCAAGTCTTTGTTGGTTCAGTTGGAAAAACAAATTGCAGAGCACTCGTACCATTTCTCTATCTGCCTGTACTCCATCAAACCCATATTCTCCATCCCCTAATGTGGATTCTTGCCTCACGTTCGCCATTTGCTCACTTTGCCCTAATTCCCCATATCCTTGTGCCACATTGCTCCATTGCCTCTTGGACAAGTCCCACTATCATTGCCACTCCTCATCTCCATTCCCCATGCCCTGGACCTCTTCACACACCTAGCTCACCTCCATACCCACTCCTTCATCTTTCTTCGTCCATCCATCCTCCAAAATCCCATTTCTGAACATCCTGTAGAAAATTACAGACATCCTATAGAAATTCTAGAATATCCTGTAGAACCCCTCCAGACTTCCTGTAGAAGCTCATGAATGAGGTTTCTTGACAGCCAAACTTTGTGAAACTCTCTGGATGGGTGTTAGGGACCCCTTAGGCCCTCTCTGAACCTTCCTGACCTCTTCCAAGAATTTCCTCTCACCAATCCACCTATGCACAGTCAAAAACAGTTAAATCACATGCATGATAACTCTGACAACTTATTCAAAAATACAAAAAGATGGTTCTTCCGGATTTTGCTGTAGACATAGCTTAGATACATGCATTTCATCTTCTTAGAAGTCAATGGCATCTCTCCCAGTAGCTTGCATCCTTTTTCTTGCATCAGTAGAGCTAACTAGTAAAATTAGGGTTTGCTAGGGTTTACGTTTGCTTTCAACTTTTTAGTTTCTTTCTACAAATAGATTAGCTTCCTTCGAGTTAGCTTCCATCCATCAGTTAGAAAGATTCTTCTCAGAGCTCATAGAAGTTGGCTTGAGCCCCTAGCGGACTTGTGCCTGCTAACCAAGTAGTAGCTGCGGCAAGAGCTAGTACTTGTGCATACAGCATCGTCGCTTCCAAGTTTGTTATGAACTACTGGGTTGATAAAAGTAAAGAAGGGAGTCCTAGGAGTTGCAGCATTGTTGCTGCAATACTGGAGCCCACCATCTTTTTGGCACCATTGCTGGGGAAGCGTCAGAGTATTTGTGATTGTTGCTTTTCTTCTATTTTCCACTACAAACTTCTGCTAAGTAGTTTATTTCATTTCCATTCTGCAATTTCATTTCCGCAAAAATAGATTAGACATTTCCTGCTTTCATAGATTAGCATTTCAATTCCGCAATTTCATTTCTACAAGCGTAGACTAGCATTTCATTCCTGCAATTTCATTTGAGCAAAATAGGTTAGTCTTTCCTTGCTTTCATTTCAATTCCGCATTTTCATTTCAGCAAGGTAGATCTTAGTTCATTGCAGATCAATCTATTTCAGTTCTGCAGGTACAAGCAGAAAAAGAAAAAACCTTTCCATTTCATGCCTCGTAAGAACAGAGATAAAACCGGAAAATTCCTACCCAACACCCCCACCACATCACTGAGTCACCCTTCTCTCTTCTTTGGTGACAGTGATCCATAAGAAACTATAGGTGGACCTCCAGAGATATACGAAGATCCTATAACAGAAGAAGAGGCAGAGAACATTCCTTTTGAGACCATGGCTGAAAACAGGAATGGTAGAGAAGATGATGAGAGAATAGAAGGTGCCTTTCCCATCCGAGAGACCAACAGGGACATCAAAATGAAAAACATAAGTCCCTCAGCCTTACCTCACTTCCATGGATTGACTACTGAAGACCCTGATACCTTCATGTTTGAGTTTGTTGTCCTTTGTCGAACTTATGACTATGCTGAGGACGAGCAAAAGCTGAAACTTTTTCCTTCTACCCTCAAGGATGCAGCACTACGCTGGTTCATGGGGTTACCTGGAAACAATATCACCACTTGGGCTCAGATGCAGTAAGCCTTTAACAAAAAATACCAGGACTACTGTAGGTCCATGGAAACAACGGGAGAGATCTTTCGAATGACCATGGGAAGTGATGAGTCTTCAGAAGATTTTGAGGAAAGGTTCCAACTTAGTTATAAATGGGCCAGGTGTACACTTGACCCTGAATCTCTAAAGTTGGTTCTGCTCCGAGGGTCCCTGAAGACCTTCTAGATACCCTTCACATGCTAGCTGGAGGGGACATCTACCAACTACCTTATGAGGACATAAAGACTGTGTTTAGAAACCATTCTAGGGTAGCCTGGAAAGAGGTAAGGGGAATCCACTTTCAGCTAGTACCACCTTCTCCAAGCATGAGTTTTCTAATCAGATGGAAGACCTCAAAAGTGAGATGAGACAGACCATTGCCATGCAACTTGATACCTTCTAAATTCAACAAAATAAAGAGGAAGCTGAGAGGGCTTTGGCCATTTTTTGTCCCAGATGTACGAGGAAGCACCCTAAGAACGAGTGTCCATTGCACTTAGTAGAGGTGTGTTGTGTTTGTGAGGAAGACCACCCCACTAACCAATGCACAACCTTGCCTAGATTTAAAGCCATGTACTTGGGGACTGAGGCGACTACTGAACCTCTCTACTTCCTCAACTAAAGGAGGCCACATGGGCCGGACATCCCAAGCTTATTATAACCCCAACCAGTCTGCTCATATACCTTCTTGGGGCCCCCCTGCTCATCCTTCCTGGTCCGCACCTCCTCCGTGGTCTTATCCATCTCAATACCATACTCAACCTGTTGCTCATTCGTTTCAATTCTCATGTCCAGCCACAACCTCAGTGGAATGCACCTCAACCGGGGTGGAGGCCCCAGTATAACTCTCCTCCCGCCATTTTGCCTCCACCACGGGCTCAACCACAACCATTACCTCCTGCTCCTCCAAGACAACCCCAGATGCTTGCTCAACCGAACCCAAACCCCAACAACAGACAGGCTCAGCAGGTATATACTGGGGAGACAACATGCCCTACCTGTGCTATGGAGATCCAGGAGATCAACCTGCGATCTGGGAAGGTTCTTCCAGAACGCCAACCTCCTCCCCTAGAGGAGGCGGAAGAGAAACAGGAAAGTGAACCCAGAGCCATTCCACCCTTTCCTGAGTGACTAACAGTAACCACGCAACCAAACCCAGAGGAGACTGAACTTCTGGAAGAACTCAAGTAGTTGTGTGTGAAAATACCACTTCTCCAAGCCATAAACGATGTACCAATATACAACAAATTTATCAAGGAGAAGTGTTTCACGCACCTAGGTAGGCGCAAGAGAGATGCCCTGACTATCAATGTCATAGGACAACTGTCCGATCTGATGTTGGGCAAGTAATCTATCCAAAATATTTGGACCCTGGGAGTCCTGTAGTTGATGTCCACATCAATGGCACCATAATCCCCCATGCATTGATTGATCTAGGGGTTGCCATTAATGTGATGACCAGGGACACTATGCTTAAACTCAACCTTCAGAGTTCCCTAAGGAAGACCTCGACAGTACTGCAGTTAGCAGACCACTCCACTGTGACTCTTGAAGGGATTGTGGAAGATGTCCTGGTCTCTGCTAACTCTTGGGAGTACCCTGTGGACTTCTTGGTCCTTCAGCCAAAGGAAAAACTCAATGGATACCCCCTCATTTTGGGAAGGCCTTGGTTAGCTACTGCGAATGCTTACATCAGCTGTCAAGCTGGAAGCATGACCATCAAGAATGGGCCGATGTTCAAGCAGCTAGTCCTATACCCTCCTGCCCAACCTCTGCTAGAACATGACTTACCTCTCTGGTTGGAAGAGGGGGATGAGGACGAGGTCTACTCTGCACCAAAACCAGTAGGGCAGGTCCTCAAACCGAGGATGACTTGATTGAGAACTTGATTCAAAATCCACCTCCCAGTGCACTGGCCTTAGAAGAGTTGGTGGAAGATACCCAAGCCAACGCTTTAGTGGACCTCTGTATGACTGATCCGACCTCTTCCCAAGTTAAGAATGTGGAATTTGGCCCTGAAAGAACTTTAAAGATCAGCTCCTCCCTATCTCCCTCTCAGGAAAAAGAGCTATGTAGCCTGTTGAACCGCCATTTGGAGGCTTTTGCCTGGAGCTATAAGGAAATGAAAGGAGTCCATTCTTCGGTCTGTACCCATCATATTTACATTAAAGAGGATTGTAAACCAGTCAGGCAGCCTCAAAGGAGAATGAATCTAGCCCTTAAAGACATTATCAAAGAGGAATTGCAAAAGTTATTGGATGCAGGATTCATCTACCCCATCTCTGATAGTGAGTGGGTTTCACCTCTAGTGCTTGTGCCCAAGAAGAACGGGAAGTGGAGAATATGTGTAGATTACTAGGAACTTAACAAAGCCACCAAGAAAGACCATATCCCTTTGCCTTTCATAAATCAAGTGTTGGATGGACTGGCAGGGAAGAAGTTCTTCTCTTTCCTAGATGGGTTCAGTGGGTATAATCAGATCCAAATCAGCCCAGAGGACCAAGGTAAGACCACCTTCACTTGTCCATGGGGTACCTTTGCCTTTCGAGTCCTTCCCTTTGGGCTATGCAACGCTCCTGCCACTTTCCATAGAGCAGTATTGAGCATATTTGCTGAGCTGGTTCATGATTCAGTGGAAATCTATATGGATGACTTTACTCCTTATGGGTCTAACTTCCAAGAAGCCTTGTCCAACCTGGGAAAAGTTTTAAACAAGTGCATTGAGATGAACCTGTCCCTCAGTCTTGAAAAATGTGAATTCCCGATGACTGAAGGGACCGTGTTAGGTCATACCATTTCTCAGCAAGGATTGCAGGTGGATCCTAACAAAATTGCTATCATCCAAAAGGTTCCACCTCCTCAAAAGGTGAGAGATGTTTGGAGTTTTCTAGGCTTAGCAGGATATTACAAAAGATTCATTAAAGATTTCAGTAAGCTAGCCTCGCCTTTGTTTGGCCTCTTAGGGAAAGATGTTGAGTTTAAATGGACTGACGACTGTCAAGGGGCTCTAGATGAGTTGAAAGATAAGCTAGTGTCTGCCCCCATCTTGAGAGGTCCAAACTGGGCCCTACCTTTCCACATCCACACTGATGCCTCGAACAAAGCCATAGGGGCCGCCTTAGGACAAGTTGAGGAGAAACTTCCATATGCCATATACTTTGTCACCAAAAACTTGTCCAAGGCAGAGATGAACTATACTGTAACTGAGAAAGAGTTCCTGGCTGTAGTCCATTCCCTAAACAAGTTCAGACACTACATCACTGGTTATCAAACATTCGTACGCACTGATCATGCTGTGATTAGATACTTAATGAATAAGCCTGATGTAAATGCTCGTGTCATTAGATGGTTACTTTTTTTGCAGCAATTTGATTTGACTATTGTCGATAAGCCAGGTAAGGAAAATGTTGTTGCTGACTTCTTGTCTAGATTGGATTTGCCTACAGGTGAAGAAGGAACAGTGGATGACCAGATGCCAGATGAACACCTGTTTGCTATCTCAGTATTCTCTCCATGGTTTTCTGATATAGAAAATTACTTGGTCTCAGCACAGTTCCCTCTGCATCTATCCTCAAAGGAGAAGAGCAGAATTGTGAGGAAGAGTGCCCCATTCACTTGGATCGGGGGCAACCTATTCAAACTTGGGCCAGATTAGATCTTGAGGTGTTGTGTTAGGGAGGAGGAAGTCTTTGACATTCTCCTAACCTGTCACGATGGACCCTATGGAGGCCACTTTGCAGCAAAAAGGACTGCCTTCAAAATTCTACAGGCAGGCTACTATTGGCCCACTCTTCATCAAGATGTCAGAAGATACATCAGCCAGTGTGATTGATGTCAGAGGATGGGGAAACCGACCTCAAGGGATGAAATGCCTCTCCAACCTCAAGTGACTTTCGAGCCATTTGAGAATTGGGGCATGGATTTCGTGGGACACATCAACCCTCCTTCAAAGCAAAGGTCTTACATCATTGTGTGCACCGAATTCCTGACAAAGTGGGTAGAAACCAAGGCAATCAAAGCAGCAACAGAAGAAAAGGTGGCTGAGTTTTTAAGAGAAAATATCTTCTACAAGTTTGGCTACCAAAGAGAGTTAGTCACTGATTAAGGAAGCCAGTTCACCTCCAACCTGATTGAAGATTTTCTTGCTCATCACAAGATCAAGCACAGGACTTCCACCCCATATCATCCCCAAGCAAATGGGTAGGTGGAAGTCACTAATAGAGCGTTGGAAGGGATTTTGACTAAGGTGGTGAGCAGCAGCAAAAAGGATTGGGCAAACCGCCTGGTTGAGGCCACCTGGGCCTACAACACCACTTGGAAGACTACAACAGGTTTCACACCTTATGAGCTGGTCTACGAGAAGAAAGCTTTGCTGTCAATAGAGTTCAAGTACAACACATTGAGGGTGGCAGCTCAGCTGGACCTAGATCTCAGCCATGCTCAACGTGAAAGATTATTGCAGTTGAATGGATTAGATGAACACAAAATGGAGGCCCTCCTCCACTCAAAAGTAGTTCAACTCCAGAGGAAGATATGGCATGACCGACACCTTAATGAAAAGCAATTCCAGCCGGGAGATTGGGCGCTGCTGTATGACTCAAGATACAAGGATTTCAAAGGAAAGCTGAGGACAAGATGGTTAGCACCATATACAGTGGAGAAATGCAATGAAAATGGTTCAGTCCTTATTAGGACCATTGACAAGAAGCCATCCCCATGCTTGTCAACGGGCATCGATTGAAAATCTACAAGAAACCCCTTTCAAGGCAGGAGTTCATTGAAACTGTGGAAAAACCAGTGCTGGTAGTAGAGCAAGGTTCTGACTCTATTCTGACCACACCTTGATCATAAAAAATAAAAAAGGGGGAATAAAAAGATCCCTGGGTGAAAACCTCTCTGAGGCGCCCAGGACAGACAGTGAGGGTGAAAACCTCATGGAGGTGCCCCAACTGTCTCTCAGAAAATAAAGAAATGGAATAAAAAAGATCATTGGGTGAAAACCTCTCTTAGGCGCCTAGGGCAGATAGTGGGGGTGAAAACCTCATGGAGGCGCCCCTGCTGTCTCTCAGAAAAAAAAAAAAAAAAAAAAAAAAAAAAAAAAAAAAAAAAAAAAAAGAAGGTCTAATCTCTGTAATTATTGCAGGTTGCAGGGAATACAATGCAGATAAAGAGGGTCATGCAAAATGAGGACAGGGGTTTGTACCAAGCTACCAGACATCCTTATAGACATTCCCTCCATAGCCACTCACTTTTTCTAGGATTTGAACACATTCGGGTCGAGATTCAACCTTCTACAGGAAGTTTTGGGGCTTTCTGCAGGAAGTTCTGCATTTCTATAGGAAACATCCTGTAGAGCCTTCTGGCAGGCCAAAATCAATTCTGGAAAAGGATTTAAAGCTTGAAGTCTATTGATGAGGCCTGCAGCCACCCCTCTCTTCCATCCATCACCTGTTTCATCTCTTTCCACTGCCAGTGCAACAATCTGGTTATGTATTCATGCACAGTCATACAAGGAGTCCTGTTTTTCTCAGATTGAAATTTTTTTCCCAAGTGACAAATCAAGCACACAAAGGCTCGCACACTCTACCTATGAAAGCTCCATCAGGACCCTTCATCCATGAATACAACCTTTCCCGTTTCAGCATGCATCCCAAGAGGAGAAGCAGCTATAGGATGTCCTACAGGAATCCTGTAGCAACTGATCCGTCTAGAGCACATACTATGGAGTCAATAGCAGCTAAAATCTACACAGGGGACATGTAACAAGATCCGCTCGGACGTGAACACCTCCTCAAAAACTGAATTCAGATGGAGCCTGTGCATGCAGCATTTACAACCAGAGGATCGGGTCCCAAAGCCGTGCATACAACATCTGCCAATGAAAGAAGGAGTTCCAGCGCCTGTGCATGAAGCAGCAGTGAGAAAAGCCATCATTCCACGTCCCGAAGCCTGCAGAACACGTCCACGTCCACACAGGTAAGTGTCTAACCTTATTCATCAAATTGTATAGACTATACTCTGAAAACTGCATGTCTGTGAAATGGTGCAGATTGAACGAATTCGGTGGCTAGTCAACTGGCCACCCACAGTCAGTCGAGTGGCCTCGTGGGATCCGAACGAGCTCGGTTATGCCAAAGAGACATGCAGCTGACACGTGGGAAGTGTCCAGTCGGGGAGAATTGGTAGATTGGCAGTAATGGCGGCGGTTAATGGTAGAGAAAGGAAATGGTGGTCAGAGACATGCCGAGATATGATGGCCATGACATTGGCTAACGGATTAGCCTGGACACCTCACCCCCTCACTAGGAATTGTGCCGTAATTCGAAATTGCTCGGCCGAAGAACTCACGATAAACCACTATCATTTACACTTGCAACCATTTTCAGCAAAGTACGTGTCCTCCTCCTCTGCAGTTTGTTAGCCCAAGCTTCTCGGCCCATTTCAAAATCCTCCCACGTCCCTAGGCTCGTTCAAAAGCACTGTGAAATCCTCTAGTACCCGAAAAAGCTCTCTACAGGAAGGAGCTCTACAGGAAACATGACATAGACTCCTAGAGCAGAGAAACCTGGATTGTCTGCGTCGAAATTGGAGTTTCGAAGAGAGGTAGGCTCGAAAACAACATTCACATGCATGATATTTCGAAAGGTGGTGAATTAAACTGTCTGGAGTAGGAGAATTACAAGCAAGTCTGCCTGTGGGTCAAGAACACTAGTTTTCCGGTGTGATACATGGAAGTTTTCAATTGGTTCTGCATCAAATTCTCCTCCACGGTTCCTGTTAAGAAGTTCCTCCTATAGAAACGATAAACCACTATGAGGGCTAACCCGTGCATGAAGAATGTGACTTTTATGTGGTTGTATGCATGATGGGAATGAAACTTAAGTTCTGTACTCTATCTGTGGGAGTCTAATTCCCTTTTGACAGTCGAGTTTTGGGCAGCAACAACATTATAACCATAGAATTGGTGCAAAGTGAAATATAAACACCTGAGGGATACTGTCTTCAAAGTTCAGGGGAGGAAACCATAAACAGAATACCCCTTTCTGATAAGAGCACAAGCCAAAACAGAGTACTCTCACCATGCCAGGAGGGTTTATCAGAAAAGAACCCTCGGATTCCAGGAAATTGCGAGAAACCGTCGAGGTGGTGGAGCTATTCACCAGTGCCAATTGGATGACCTTCTGTGACAGAATTCAAGGTCATGACGATGAGGTAACAGAAGAGTTCTTAATGTCTCTGTAGCCTAAATCCAAGACACTGGCCATTGTAAATTTCAGAGGGTTGACCTTAAAGCTTACCCCTTAGCTCATTAGTCGAGTCACTGATCTGCCATTGGGGATAGCCTGGAACAAAGAGGAGAGGGAATTGGGCCAAAAAGCCAAGAAAGAATTCTTCCTACCAGAGGAACAGTTTTCAGAAGATAAGAATGGGGTCCAGAGAGCCAGCCTACACCCTTTTTGGAGCGAGGTCAGCCTTCATATCATGAAATACATTACCTGTGAGGGGCGGTTTAGTATTGTTTACGGTTATCACTTCCGGTTGCTAAGTGAACTCAGACATAGGATGGATTTACCCACAGAACAAAAGTTAAGCATCCCCTATTTCCTCCTACAATCATTAATTAAGTGTGGCACCAAATTGAAGGATGGGACTCTGGACCAGCTGGTCCATCATGGGCTTATCAAGCTTTTAGTGGAAGATGCCCTCCATACCTACACTATCCCTCTCTCCTAGGAGATTTTTCGCAATATGTCCAAGGATGATGATATCCGAATTTTGGCCAAGGAAATCACTTCATCCAGCAGTGAGGAAAGGGAGCACATTGAGGCAGAAGAGAAAGCCAAGGGTAAGGAAACCTAGGAAAGACCACCACAGAAAGAACAAGAAGAGAAACAAGAGAAAGGCCAAGCTGTCGAGCCCAAAAGTGTGGGTGGAATAAAGGCACAAACACCAAGGGAGAAACGATTGCAAATCAAGGCAGAGAGGACTAAAAAAGTCCAAGAAAGTGAGGGCACACCCAAGGCAACCATATAAAAATTAAAAGAGAAGGCACCCCGAGCTAAGCAGGCCAAAACAGTGAAAACCATTTCTACAGGAAGCCTGAAAACCATTTCTACAGGAAGCTAGAAAACAATTAGCACAGGACTTTCTACAGGAAGTCTGGAAAAAGGGCAACAAAAGGAAAAATCGTCTAAGATTTTAGCCAGGGAGGCAGCAGCTATGCTGGCCACCCTAAGCACATCCCCAAAGCAGAAAGGGAAGCAGAAGAGGGAGGCTTCCATGTATTTTAAGGCAAGAAGGAGCATAAGGATAAAGACTGGTAGACCCCAGCCACCGTCAAAAGAACCCATCACGATTGTAGACACCCCATCAACACAAAAGGAGAGGTCCCCCTCTAAGGCATCCATCACTTATGAACGGGGGAGCCTGAAGACATCCACCTGGAGAGAAAGAATGAAAATGTTGGACACAAAGGCCTCTCTATAGGATGTTGAGACTGTTCTACAGGAAGCACTGGCTGGGCTAAAGGAGACCGAGGAGATGGAAGGTGAGGCAACTAAATCACCATAGGAGGAAGAAAATGTGGAGAACATTGTGGAACCTAGCCCCTAGCCCAACTTGGGCTCCTACTATAACTTCTTGGAGGCTGGAAGGATCATTCCCCAAAAATTCACAGTGCCACTTTTTCTTGCATTAGAAGAAGAGAGAGTGAGGACCCACACTTGGATGAAAATCGCCAAGTCCAAGGGGGTGGCAGATATAGGTCCCCTGGAGGAACAACTCAAGGAGTCGAGAAGAGAATTGGCTATGGTACGACATGTGGAGAGCTGCCAGCGGGCCAAGCTACAGGAAGAAAATGAGCTGCTTAGATAGCAGCTATAGTTGCAGGGACAGAAGAAGGAAGACAGGCCTCACATCTTGGGAGAACAACAACAATAGGAGGAGCCCATAAAATCCAAAGATACCACTGATGAACAGTAGAGAAGGGAAGGGATGCAAGTTGAAATTGAGACACTGAATCGATAGCTACACGAAAAAGAATTGCAAGCAGGCCTGGAGATACAGTCTCTGAAACAATAGGTACAAGAAAAGGAGGCCTAATTGGGCTACATGGCTAGTTGGGCGATGGAAGCTCTGCAGTGTAGGCATCTGGCCAAATTTTACACCCTATACCTCAGGGATCAGTGGTTGTAGTTTCAGATCAACACTTTGGCACAGAGAGGTATCACTCCATTCCAAAACCACCAACAATTCATGGCTTTATGTGACAACAGTTCGTCAGAGGACAAGGCAAAACTATCAGAGTTCTACCTACACAATTTGGCCCTTCCTAACATAAACTTGTGGGACCCCAACACTGTAGTAGGGGACATGAAACTTATGGCCATGGCCTCTTGGCTAAATCATGAAGAAAAGAGAGCAGCAGAGGTCAGAGATGTTATGGACAGGGAACTACAGGAACCACTATTGATTAGAGCAGATCCAGGGATCCCTCAACATTAATATCTGCCCACCAGCACTCGGTAAATGACTCTTAGGCCCTACTAGATTACATGGATTGACAAGCTCAAGCGATAGCATTTTTTGAGGACATGGAACGACTGTTGGGGGACAACTGTGTTCATGCTTGCACTTGAAGGTGGAACACATTGTCCCATAGCCTAAAAATTAGAGAATACCACACCCCAACTAGAATGAGGGAGGCCTTGGCACGAGTACCTCTCTACAAAAAGTCCATGCAGAATCTTCAGGCCAACTGGATAGGCCTCAAGTTAAGTCCACCTTTTCTTTTGGGGCTACTGGAAGGAGGAAATGAAGAGGAGGAACATAGGTAGTGGGAAGAAGTGGAAAGGAAGGCCAAATTTCATGATAGTGAAGAAGATATCACCTCAGAGGCCTGGGATGTGAGGGAGGGGATCAAGGCAATCAAGGATGATGAGCTAGACTAGTTGCTCAGAGGATGAGCAACCCATTTAGCAGGGGGGTGATGATGAGCCCCGAATTGGGTAACTTATTGGGCTCATTTTGCCTAATTGTCCTGGTTCAATCCTCCATTTTTCATAGATTATGCATGCTTTTTCAGTATGTTTATTTTATTTGAACGATTAAGGGTGGTCACTTTGCCAGGGGGCTATTACGTGGTTATTTCAGTTTTTTTGGACAAATTTTGGAGCAAAACCAAGCAATTATGGGCCAGGTGATAGCCAAGCTTGAGGTGAGGATTCGTAGGGGGGTTGTCTTTGGCATTAAATGGCCATTCCTTGAAATCTCCACCCTCAACCCCGAGCTCAACAGGCCACCAAAACAAATCCTAAAGGCAACCAAGCAGCTTTGGGAAGAGTGATTGTTTACTAGAAGTTGGAACAACCGAGTCCCTTGAATTTAGGAGGGTTGCTAGGCCCCTCGTATTGTATAAAAAGGAAGGCCTCAACCTTCGTAGTTTACTTTGGAACTGCTATATTTTTTCACTATAGTGCTGTCATTTTCTCAGCTCGTTTTCTTGTAGCTACTGCTGTATAACTTTCTTGTGTTGATTATTTTTGGATAATGAAAAGCAGTTCTATTTGGCATCAACTTTGAGTTCTTTATAGGAGCCTATAGCTCTTGGGGTTGGGCCCAACCTAAGAGCCAAGGCCTCCTTTATGTACTGTTATTTATTTTTTATGTCTTTGCAAAATAATTTATGTTAAGTAGAATAACATCTTGCTGGTTACATAGGTCATGGTTAATGATTAGATAGGCTTTTCATGTTCATAAGGGAGCTGCTAGGATAATAATAGGGGAGATCTTCCAAAAAGGGTCATCAAGCACCTCTGATTTCACCTCTCCCTTAGTGGGATTAGGAGTTGGGATCAAGGTGACTTTGTTGCCACCAAAAGAACTATCTTTGCTTCCCCATGCAACCGTTAGTGTTTGATTTTTGTTTGTAGAAGTTGGTTACATGTTCAGATTCTTGATTGCTTCGTTGCATAGTGGTTATACATGGTTTCATTGCAAGTAAACTTTGGTTCAGTCTCTTTACTATTAGCTAGATCAGATTAGGTTAGCATAACTAGATCTTTGATTCTTTCAAGTCTTTGATGGTTCAGTTGGAAAACCAAATTGTAGAGCACCCGTACCATTTCTCTATCTGCCCGTACTCCATCAAAACCATCTGCTCCATCCCCTAACATGGATTCTTGCCTCACGTTTGCCATTTGCTCACTTTGCCCTAATTCCCCATATCCTTGTGCCACATTGCTCCACTGCCTCTTGGACAAGTCCCACCATTCTTGCCACTCACTGTAGTGTCCTATCTAGGGTGCTAGACTGGGCTATATTTATTATCGACCAGGGTGCGTAGACTTAGAGGCGTGCGCCTAAAATATATAGACATAAAGGATCTAATCTAAGTCTAATATTCCTAATTACAATGCTATGGTTCGATTCAATATCAAACTAAATCACCCTATGTATCACTATCAACTAAGATTCAATTCATAAAACGCTGTGTATCACTGCAATTAAATATTTTAGTCTCCTTACAGAGACATCATACATAAAACCTTTGTTCAGTGACTACTCAACATTCATTAACATTCATTAACATTCATTAACAATCATGCAAGATGAAATCATAAGCATAAAGTTCATGACAATGCTTTACAAGATAACACTGGATCGAATCCCTTACAGGATATGATTCACGATCCAAGTGATAATCTATTCAAGCGCATGCATAAACATACAAACAAGCGCATTCATAAACATATAAGCATAAACATGAATCGATTTAATCACTACGCATATCAATACCAAATACCCTGACTGTAAATGAAATAAAATAACAACAGTATACCATGTACGCAGGGCCCGTCCGCGTTCCTGGTATATTGGGCTTGTTATCCAACGATCACCAAATCAAAACAACGCAATCGTGACTGTAATGCAAGTCTTTGGTATTAAAATCGAAAATCTGTTCGTGAAGCAACAATAATGATAACCATTTACAACCGGTTTAGAACTATATTTACATATGGTTTCACATCCCTTGAAAACGGATGTACATTCATGAGTGGCTGTTGCCGCTTTTACCAAAACACGATTTTTTGAAAATGTTTCTATCCTAGCTGATATAAAAAAAGGAAACAAACTTAAATCAATTTGGACTGTGTGCTGTTGCTACCTTTGTCGCCAACATGCCATAGTTGACCGTCGTTGACCGCGCATGTAGGAGGGTTGATTCCGCTGCGGGATAGGTGCTCGTCCATGCTTGGACATTCCGCTTTTCATCCATACCATTCGCTCTGGCCTGGTTGTCATGCCACATGTCAAACAATAAGCCAATTACAGGATGTTGGAACTTCTTGTAGTCATTTTGCCAAAAATTCCTAATTCATTAACACAAAACCCTTAAATCAATTTCAATGCAATTTAATAACTATAAGACTATTAATTAATCAATTTCCAAGGGATCTGAGAGATAAATGATGAAAAATAGGTAGGCAAATGTCATGTTTTGGGAGGGAAAAAGGGGTCATGGAATGGTACCAACATCTCTCACCGACTTAATGAATTAGCATGTCCTCATGCTAACCCCGAAGTGCTTCCTTTGAACTCGGTCCCTGCCTGTGCCTCTGCTGCCTTTAGCAATGTGTCCACATTCTTTTTCACCTGAGCATCTTTCTGGTCATGGAGTTCTTGCTTTAGTCTTTTGTATTTTTCCTTGAGGGTCTTCTTTTGATTGTACCACTTGGTGGCCCACTTACAAATATCTGTTTGCTCAGCTTCTAGCTCATTGACTCACTCCTTTAACTTTTCATTTTTCTTTTGAATTTCTTTACTCTGCGCTCGGAGCATTTTATTTTCTTTCTTGATAACTTTCTCAAGCATATTAGCCTCCATGATCTCTTTAATTTTTCAATTTGTTTCTCCAGTTTCTTCTGCTTCTTATTGGGAGGTGGTGAATTTTTTTCTTGTTTGTTATTACTTTCGGCCTCTATATCAGCTCCTGGTCCTGGGGGTGAATGGATTTCAACATCTATATCAGCTCCTGGCCCTGGTGGCGAATGGTCACTGCTCTGAATATCCATTTGTATAGGTGCATTGGATTCAAGCTGGTCTTCTTGCAACTGAGCTTTTGGTGTCCTTCTTGTTCTCCTTGAGTAAGTGGTGAAAACTTTATCTTGTTCTGCCTTCTTAGCATCTTCCTTTCTCATTTGCCTAGTCCTTATGCTGCTCACAGGTGGAGGTAACTTGTTTGCTTTGGATGATGCTGGGATCTCCTCATCAATGTCCTTCATCAATCCCGAGTTTTCTTGCGATTCTTCTTTGTCTTCCTCATCTCTGATTTAGTTGGCAGCAAAGAACTCCTTCCACGTTTTCCCTCTTCTCTGCATTTCATGTTCAATAAGAATTTTGACTAAACCAAAGTGATATAAGCTCTTGTCTTCATTTCCTTTCTGCTTCTGGATGGTCTTTGACATCTTGGTTAGGCTCTGCAATATGAAATATGGTAAACTGATAACACATTGCCTTTTTAAGTGTAGCAACAACTTGATATGGTATAAATAAACAATGTTGTAGCGGCCTTCACTGGTTACAAATTTTTGAAGTATGTAGACCATTTCATCCCAAGGATGCACCAACCAACTTCTTGGGATGCCTTTCTTCCAGTTAACCGATGAGACTCGGGACCTAGACATGAATTGGATCCATGATTTGTCTTTGAATTGCTTGGTCTTAAAATACTTTTCCCCTTCTGGGCTAATCCCTATTGCTTGGGCGATGGTGTCTTCTGAAACCCTGAATGAGAAATAGCCTATCAGGGCTTTCTCCCCATTAAATGTGAAGGCGAATTTCTTAGCAACCTCTTCGTTTCTTCCATGGAATTTCTCCAAAAAGGGCAACCACTGTATTTCTCTGAGAATCGAAATGCAGTCTTCATGGTATTGGGAACTATCGAACACACTTGGCTTGACCCTATTTGTCATCTTGGTGGAGGGTCGAGCTCTTAACTTGCGAATTTAATAAGGAAGTTTTGATTTATTACCTGATAGCATCGCTCCCTTAGTATCCAATGTCATGCTGGGTCGACTGTCGCGTAACTTGGTGGGAGTCGAAACTGGATGGCGCTCACTGACTTCGGTCCTTACTGTGGAGGCCACGGGATTATGCGCCAACGTAAACAATCCTGAAAAATGAGAGTGAAATGACCAACTTCCTTTACATCAGAGTGTGTTGATTTTTGAAAACAGAGGAATAATGATGCCACTTGCACAAATGCTATTATGGGAGCGCTGGGAGCGTATATACCACACAAAGGTATGATGGAGTCCTCTGAATCACTTAGGTGCGTCGGGTGGTGAAATCATCATTCGCCCGCATACAAAATAATGAATAGGCCTCCTGTTTCTTACCTTTATATAATTTCTCTTTTAAAAAAAAAACAATCACCACGTGTCCTGTTGGTACTCGGCCAAATGGAGGTATGGATTTGGGAGGTTTGTATGGTTGTAGGATGCGTAGAAAAAGGTTGAAATGAAAGGTTAATGGATTTTAGAAGTAGGAAATGGGTTGAAGTAGGGAAGAATTAGGGAGATAAGAGATGATGAAAAATATGCCCTTGAAATCGATCATAACAGTCACAGTTATTAGAATTAACATTAAAAATTAATCCAAGAAATTAAATGTTAAGAACAAGGAGCATATTACACTTTTGTTTGACTGTTGTTGCATTGGCATGCTGAGTGGAGCTAGCCTCTTGACTGTTGTTTGACTTTCTTTGTTGTTCATAATAGGTCCCCTGAGGTAGATTTGAATGCAACAGGTCCCTCTAAAATAGTGAAGATGTTCATGCAACTCTTTATGTGCATACAGGTAGTAGTGAGCTTGGGTGTTTGATGGAGTCTTGGTGCTCAGCAACCTTCCTTTGTAGAAACTTGCTGAAGCTGTATTGAAGTAACCTTGAAATATCAATCTCTTAACAAGTCCCTTTCTATGTGTCTAAACAGGTCCCATTACTGCTGGTGCTGATAGCATGGTCTTCTTGGACAGAACAGGTCCCCCTGCATAGTATTTATAACCAAGTCCCTCTGAGATAAAACAATTACAAGACAACTTATTTATTGAAATCTAGAATGATGGAACAAACTGCTTTGGAAATTTAAAATGAGGAGATGAGAAACCTTTAAAATTTTACAATGGAGAGATAAAAGAATAAAATGCTGATGCTTCTCTCCCCCACAAAAATTTTGACTTGTCCTCAAGTCATTATTCAGCTGAGAAATTAAACATGGAACAAAAAGAAAGAGAATTCTTACCCACCAACGAATTGGTTTTCAAGTAGAAATTCGGGTTTAGAGTGTGCCAGAGGTTGGTTTTCACATCTAACCCATTTATTTATTTTTGTTAATTTATTTTTGTTTTTTTTTTTATTTTCTATGTTTTCTTTTTCTTTTTCTTTTTTTAAATTTCTTTTTTTTCGAATTGAAAGAAAATAAACTAAGGTAGGGATACTGTAGCTGAGGGCTGCAATATCTCAACCTCTCTTTGTTGAGATACTGTGTGGAGAAAATCTTGCTTGCTGGTGGGCTTAGTATATAGTTTCAGGCGATGACCATTGACGGTAAAGGAATGGCCTTCTCCATCAATAGTTGTGAGCTTCAGTGAACCATTTTCATAAGCCTGAACAATTTGGTATGGGTCCATCCAATGGGTGGTAAACTTGGCTTTATGATCTCTAAACTTAGAGTCAAAAAGTAAAGCCCAGTCACCTTCCTTGAACTGCTTCTTGTTGATATGTGCATCATTCCACTGCTTCCTTTGCTTTTTCATGAGGATGGTGGTTTCCTCTGCTTGCTGCCTCATTTCATCCAGCTGGTTCAACTGCTGAATTCTTTCTTTTTGTGCTTGGTCCAAGTCAATTTGCAAATCTGCAGCTAGTTTAAAAGTATGTATTTGAAACTCAATAGGAAGCATTACCTCTTTGCTGTACACCAACTGGTATGGTGTAAATCTTGTAGTATCCTTCCATGTGATTCTGTAAGCCCAGAGTGCATCTTTGAGCTTCCCTTCCCAATTCTTCCTGTTCATTGCAACAGTTTTAGTAATGATGCCTTCCAAAGTTTTGTTTGTGGATTCCACCTGCCCATTGGCCTGTGGATGGTAAGGTGTGCTTTTCCTATGCTTGATTTGGTATTTGTCTGTGATGTCCTTTACCAACTTTGAGGTGAATTAGGTACCTTGATCAGTCACTATCTCCCTTGGCACTCCATACTTGACAAAAATCTCTTCAAAAAGGAAATTGACAACTGTGTGTTCGGTGGCTCTAACCAATGCTTTTGCTTCAGCCCACTTTGTGACATAATCAGTACATACTAAGATGTAGTTCTTACCGTTGGAGGTTGGGTTAATGGGTCCTATGAAGACTAGAGCCCATTTTTCAAATGGCTCTAGGTGAACTTGGGGCTGAAGAGGCATCTCGTCTGTAGCTGTTGGCCTGCCCATTCTTTGGCAGCTATCACAACTCTTTACATACTTCTTGGCATCCTTGAAAATGGATGGCCAGTAGTATCCAAGAGTAAGAACTTTGAACGTTGTCTTCTTAGCTGAAAAAATGCCCACCACACGGTTCATCATGGCAAGATTTTAAAATATCAATTACCTTTTCATTTCTTACACATCTTCTAATGATCATGTCATAACCAGTGTAAAATAGATCACCATTGAGCCATGAATATCTAGCACTTTGTTTGACTAGTCTCTTCTTTTCCTTTGCAGTAAAGTGTTGAGGTGTCCTTCCTGTAGACAAATAATTGGCCAAATCAGCATACCAAGGATTTACTATGGAAATTGCAAATAAATTTTCATCTGGGAAAGAATCTTCAACTGGAACAACCTCACCTTGATTTTGTAGTCTAGAAAGAAAATCTGCCACCTGGTTGTCTTTACCTAGTCTATCTAACACTGTGATGTTGAATTCTTGTAACAATAGTAACCATCTGGTAACTCTGCCACTAGTTATTGGTTTATTCATTAAATGTTTAATCGCAGAATGGTCAGTATGTACAAAGACTTCATAACCAGTTATGTAATGTCGGAATTTTTTCACAACATATATGATAGCAAGCGTTTCCTTCTCTGTGACTGTCTAGTTTAACTCTGCAGGTGTTAGATTTTTGCTAATGAAGTAAATGGCATAAGTACAAGATTCCTCTTTTTGGCCTAATGATGCACCCACTGCAGTGTCAGATGCATCTGTAAAAATATGAAATGGTAGGCTCCAATTAGGCCCTCTCAAGGCTGGTGCAGTTGATAACTTCTTTTTGAGTAGTTCGAATGCTTGTTGGCAGTTCTCATTCCAACTGAAAAGTACATCTTTGGATAGAAGTTTAAACAAAGGTAAAGCTATTTTACGAAAATGTTCAATAAACCTTCTGTAATAGCTTGCATACCCAAGGAAATTTCTTACCTCTCTTTGATTCTGTGGAATTGGCAAATCGACAATGATCTAGATCTTTGCTGGGTCAACCTTGATGCCTGGAGAAGAAATATAGTGGCCTAACACTATCCCTTCGTTCAAGATCATAAAACACTTCTCATTGCTGAGGGACAGATTAGTTTCAGTACATATTTTCAAAAATCTCTCAAGGTTTTCTAATGCATGTTCAAATGAATTGTCGTATACTCAAAAATCATCCATGTAAACTTCAACACAATCATGAATTAAATCAACGAAAATAGCTAATACAGCTCTCTGAAATGTAGTTGGAGCATTGCAAAGTCCAAACAGAAAAACATTGTAAGAATAAGTGCCCCAATGACAGGTGAAGGTGGTTTTGTCCTGGTCTTCTGAGGCTATCCTGATCTGGTTGTAGCCACTGAAACCATCAAGAAAAAAGAATGATGATTTCCCAGCTAGGGTGTCTAACACTTGGTCAATAAATGGTAGTGGAAAATAATCTTTGAGCGTGGCTTTGTTCAGTTGTCTGTAATCAACACAAATGTGCCACTTACCATTTTTCTTGGGCACTACAACCAATGGGGATACCCACTGACTCTCAGAAATAGGATATATGAAATTAACTCTCAATAGTTTTTGCAACTCTTCTCTGACAATATCTTGGAGCATGTGGTTCATTCTTCTCTGTGGTTGCCTCACTGGTTTGATATTATTATCTGTGTAAATATGGTGAGTGCATGTGTCAGGGTGAATCCCATGCATATCGGTATAGTACCAAGAAAAGGGTTTATGGTATTTTCTCAAGAGTCGGATCAATTTCTCTTGCTGAGATGAGTCTAGATGATTGCCTATGTTCAGAGTTTTCCCTAGACTAATCTCTATAACTTGACTATGTGTGTTGGTGATGGATTGAACTGGAAAGATGTCGTGAAATGTGGTTTGCAAAGATTGAATAGTGCATGTTTCCTGAAAATTTTGGGCTAAAAGTGCATCTGCAACATGATATTGGTCATGTCTCAAATTTTGGGACATATCAGGTTGAGAAAGAAATAGTTCTACCAAATCATTATTGTTTTGTTCTTGGAAATCATAGATTTGGTCAATGCTAAAAACATATTGTACTTTTTCTTTATCATTGAATTTACCATCAATCCACAAATTATGTGTTACTTCTAGTGATTGTGCCGATGGGTAGAGGGTGAGTTGTTTTCTTTCATTTCCTCTCGAAATGATCATGTTGCCAGATCGACATCCTATAAATGCATCAGCAATCGCTAACCATGGTCTACCAAGAATGATAGGGTGCCCTCCTAAATTGGATTTGGGTTGGAGAACTAAAAAATCCACCGGATACTCCCAAGAGTCCAGTGAGACAATTATGTTTTCCAAAATCCCTTCAGGAATCACTTTAGACCTATCAGCTAGTTCTAGACAATCATTGTATGTTTCAAATTTGTAAGCTAGAGTGTTCTCATGGTTTCAAGAGATGACATTAATTGCGGCCCCAAGATCCATAAAAGTGTTTGGAATTTGTATGTTGTTAATGATGGTGGTCACTTTGGGGATGCCACGATCAACATAATTTTCTATGGAGATGGTATTGATCATAAGGCCTGCCAAATGTCCTATAACATGAATGGTTTGAGGATCAATCCTTTTTCTAGCAGGCTACTTGAGGCGCATATCTTTGATGGCTTTAGTGTATATGGGAATGTCTTTTATAGCTTGCAGTAGCGGAATTTTTATGTAGACATTTTTAAGCTCATCTAAGACATCAAACTGTGGTATAGACAATGGAGGTTTGATTTGGACCAATCGGTCTGGAAAAGGTGGATGAAATGGTTGCATTTTCTTATCTCTGGTATCATCGTTTGATTTCTTTTGATTTGTCATTTCATTTTTGTTTTCTATGTTTTCTTCTCGCCTATCTATTATTGGAGAATCTTTCTGGAGTACCTTGCCAGACCTCAAGTTTATGTTTTGCAAGGGTAGTGTGGAATATGAAGTTCCCTCTTCTACATTATAGGCTGGCCTCTCTGCTCTATTATTCGGATTTGGGACAGTTTGAGCAGGAATTTGTGTGGGTCTGGAATGTTGTGAGTTAGCTAGAAATTGTAGTTGTGGTGGATTTATTGGTGGAGGAGCAAGGAGTGCTTCTTGAGTAGGTTGAGGTGGATAAACAGCTTGCTGAGGATACTGCTGATATGGTTGAGGATGTGATGGATATGGTTGATGATATTGTTGATATGGTTGTGAATATGGTGGGTATGGGTGAGGATATGTAGGATAAGATTGAGAGTATTGTTGAGATGGTCTCCATTGTTGCTGTGGGTTGTTTTGGTGCTGCCATGGAATGGGTACATTCCATGAATTCTATGCATACATTTGATCATTTATAGGAAATTGCAAGTTTTGATTTGGGAACATACCTTGAGGTGATGGCCTTGGCTGCCATGGTCTTTTTGCGCCCATGTAATACATGTTTTCCATCTCTTCATTGGCTGTCATGTTATAGTTCTGCAAAACCTTAACTTTAGGACAGTTAAATATATCATGATGTTTAGTACAGAAAGCACAAACTTGGATGTTTTCTAGTGGACAATCCTTTAATGCATGTTTCTTCCGGCACTTGGGGCAGAAAATAGCCATTACCTGATCTTCAGCTTCTTGTTTCTTTTTGGCTTTTAGAGTGTCAATTTGGTTCCCTATTGTGCTTAACAAATCTGTCTTAAATTCTTCTAACAGATTTCCTATCTCAGCCCTCGTGACACTTGTTGAAGTGGACTTGGTGACCTTGGATGACAGGGTTCTTTTTCCCATTTTAACTTTACTCCTTGAATATTTTTCGCATAGATCAGCGATTTCTTCAAAGGGTAGAACAGAAATGTCACCTTTACCCATCAAGTTGAGGTCATCCATGTATTCCTCTTGGATACCTTTCAAGAATATTGTGCGGGTCAGATCAAGAGGCATAGTTCGGTGTTTAGATTTTTGCAAGTTGTAGACAAACCGTTCCAAGTATTCTTCTAAGGTTTCATCCTCTTGTTGGCTCATTCTAAAGATGTCATCTTTAGAGTCTTTGGATCTACAGTAGGGTTGATATTTCCTTAGAAATACTTTTCTCATACCATCCCAATCAGTGATAGTATGCTTGCCAAGCCTCATGAACCATCTTAAGGTTGATGCCTTTAGTGTTGCTGGAAAAAGTCTGAGTCTATGGGCATCATCAGTATAGCCATATGTCCGACATACAATGTCAAACTCGAACAAGAATGAGTCTGGATTTTCTGAAGCCATACCATAAAAGTTAGGTAGCACTGATGGGGGTATGTTTTTCATTTTGATCTCATCATCTTCCTGTGGTTCATGTATGGGAAAAGGAAAAGTTGACTCTTCTTCATCTCTCTGTCCTTGATGTGGCACTGATCCATCTCCTTCCTCAGCCATCTTAACAGATTTCTCTGTATCAGAGTCACTTGTTTCAAAGAGGCGATTAAGGAAAGAGTGGTCAATCTCTGGGGAGTGGTCAGTCACTGTGCTACTTTCTCCTTGTGTGGCAGACCTAGGAAAGTCCCTTTTCTGTGATTTATGTGTTAATAAAGTTTTCCTATCGATGAGAGTAAGTCTCTGCCCTGATTTTTGTTTATCCTCCAATGCTTGAATGATATTTTCCTCAGCTGGTGTTAAATTCATTACAGAGTCTGCTCCTGATGATGATGGGTTAGTTTTTGAATGGTGGGGGGTTTTTATGAATCTACCCTGATTGTCTCTAAACCTAGGCATAAATGAACATGATTTTAACTGTGTTTTTGTTTATTTTTGCTTATTGAATTTTTTTTTTTTAATCCTTTAAGTACGCCTCCCCGGCAACGGTGCCAAAATGTAGTGTCCTATCTAGGGTGCTAGACTGGGCTAAATTTATTATCGACCAGGGTGCGTAGACTTAGAGGCGTGTGCCTAAAATATATAGACATAAAGGATCTAATCTAAGCCTACTCTTCCTAATTTCAATGCTGTGATTTGATTCAATATCAAACTATCAACTAAATATCAACTAAGTATCAAACTATGTATCACTATTAACTAAGATTCAATTCATAAAACGTTGTGCCTCACTGTAATTAAAGATTTTGGTCTCCTTACAGAGACATCAAACATAAAATCTATGTTCAGTGCTACTCAACATTCATTAAAAATCATGCAAAGTGAAAATCGTAAGCATACAGTTCATGACAGTTCTTTACAAGGTAACCCTAGATCGAATCCCTTACAGGATATAATTCACGATCCAAATGATAGTCTATTCAAGCGCGTGCATAAACATATAAACAGCACATTCATAAATACATAAATATAAACATCGATTTGATCACTGCGCATATATATCAATATCAAATACCAATCAAATACTCTAACTGTAAACGCAATTAAAATGACACTGTAAACGCAATTAAAATGACAACAGTATACCATGTACGCAGGGCCCATCCGCGTTCTTGGTATACTGAGCTTGTTATCCCACGATCACCAAATTAAAACAACGCACTGTGATTATAATGCAAGTCTATTTGTATTAAGTCGAAGCTCTGTTCATGAATCAACAAGTAAAAACGTAACTGAACATACAACCGGGTTCAGACTTATATTTACATATGGTTCACATCCCTTGAAAATGGATGTACATTCATGAGCGGCTGTTGCCGCTTTTACCAAAACACAAAATGTTTCTATCCTAGCTGACATATAAAAAAAAAGGAAACAACTAAAAATCGATTTGTACTGTGACTGTGTGTTGTTGCTGCCTTTGTCGCCAACATGCCATAGTTGACCCAGTCGTTGACCGCGCATGTAGGAGGGGTTGTTTCCGCTGCGGGATAGGTGCTTGTCCATGCTTGGACATTCCACTTTTCACCCATACCTTTCGCTCTGGCCTGGCTGCCATGCCACATGTCAAACAATAAGCCATTTACAGGATGTTGGGACTTCCTGTAGTCATTTAGCCCAAAAACTCCTAATTTATTAACACAAAACCCTTAAATCAATTTAAATGCAATTCAATAACTATAAGACTATTAATTAATCAATTTCCAAGGCATCTGAGGGATAAATGATGAAAAGAGGTAGGTAATTGTCATGTTTTGGGAGGGAAAAAGGGGTCATAGAATGATACCAACAGTGTTCTTATCAGCAAAGAAAAAAAAAGTGGGATTTATACCTAGCACTTAGATCCATTTATTCAACAAAACAGAAAGGATATGCTTCCCACATCTACTCAAACATTTTGTTGGGTCCCTATACTACTAGTGTAGCCCCTTATTGTTATTAGTGCAACCCACTTATTGTATTCTTGTGCCCATGTAGTCCCCATAATGTTATTATTGTGCCTTATAGAAGCCCGCTATTTTTATTGGTATGCCCTTACAATATTATTGGTATGTAGGCTCAGAATATGTTGTGACCCCTTAGACTCCTATACATAGAAAGGAGGTGTTTTTATTTGTATTATGGAACAAATGTTCATTAATGGAATGTAAATGATATTTCCCCCTCTAATATGATTATATCTCAGTCATTGATATATCTATTTGTGAGTTTCTTGCATAACATTTGGTATCAAAGCTTTGGATTATAGGGTTTCATTGATTCAAACAAATCATCGTGGTATTTTCGTTATAAAATTTTTTATATGAAGCTTCATAAGTTGAAGTTAAAACGCATTTGAGAGGAAATATTTATGAACCTATTGTTAACATTTCATATCTTTTATCACTATATTTTAGGAGATATGAGCTTAGGAAGTTAGGGTTTTTCCATGCTCCCAAATTCCATCTCAGAGAGGTGACCTTGGGAAAATCATCATAACTTTCTCTCTAAGAATCAAATCCAAATTTAGTAAAAATTAATATAAAGATGATGGAATTTAGTTTTGTGCGTACCGTTTTCAATGCCAGAGGTCGAAACAGTGACATGTAGAACTTCGTACAAGTTCTCTCTAATGAACCAATCTATAATCAGGTCATCGTGGGTGATTGGGAATAACACTTTATTGAAGAATCCAATATTGATCATACTTACGAAGTTCAAAAGAGGACTCAAAGGGATACCAAATGAAGAAACTTTAGACCTTGGAGATCCAAAATTACATAGATACAACAAATTCAATATCGAGCTCCTACAAGGCAAGAAAACGGTGTGTATTTTTTAAAATTTGCTCAAGTTTTGTTTGAAAGAATTAGTTTGAAGTGATTCAAAGGGAATATAATTGATGACTTTAAGAAAGAAATGGAAACACCTAGTAAGAAACCCAAAATCTCTACTATGACACATGAAGAAGAGGAAGAAATGCAACATGATATATCAAAATTACGTGACCAAGTGTAACAAATTTCGCTCTCACAAAAAGTAATAGAATCTAAGATGGATGGTTTGAAGAATGGCATGGAATCTAAGATGGATGGTTTGAAGAATGGCATGGAAGCTAAGATAGAAGGTATAAAAAGGGATGTGGGAGTTTGTAATCATGGTTTAAAAGTAGACATGGAAGCAATGATAAATGTCAAGATAGATGGGTTGAAGGAAGGTTTGGCAAAATTGCTAGAAGAAAGGCATCCCAATTGTGACAAGGAAATCCATGAAAATCATGATGAAGAGAAAAAAAAAAGATTAATTTTAATTTTAAAGACTCCAATGTGGGGTTTAAGAACCACCACGTTCCAAATATAAATATGAGGAAGTTTGATGGAAAGGATATGGTAACTTGGATACTACAGATGGAGAAATATTTTGATCTGCATGATCTGCAACCCTCACAAAAGGTACACATTGCATCTTTATATTTAGAACCCAATCAGTTTGTATGGTATAGATGGATTTTTTCTCGTAAACCACTTGTCATCTGATTAATTTTTATAGAGGAAATGATAGAACATTATGAAGATACGAAGAGAAACACCTTCTTTATCCAATTGATGCATCTCAAACAAAAGGGTCCAATTGCAGAGCACATTGAAGACTTCCAAAAATTGAATATTAGGGTAACTGATATTTCAGAGGAGAATAGGATTGATGCCTCCATAGGGACTTTAAAATATAACATCCAACATGAGATTCATGTTTGGGAACCTGATTCATTGGAGAAGGCATTCAGGGTGGCAAGAAAAGTTGAAAGCAAAATTTTGGCAACAAGGAAGTCTACCACTCACAACAATAAGATGGAAGTGTTGATACTCCTATTATTCCACAACCTACAAGGATGACACCACAACAAATAGAGAAAAAGGGATAAAAAGGGCATTGTTACAGCTGTGATAGAAAATACACTAAAGTTCCTAATTGTGTTGAGAATAAATTATTCTACATAGATTGTGAAGAGGAGAATGAAAAGGAACCATAAACATCAAAAGAGGAGGATATAGAGCAAGAACCAACCCCATAGAAAGAAGAAATGAATATGATCATATCTTGTAATGCATTGGCAGGAATTACCACTCCACAAACTCTCAAGATACAAGGATATATCAAGAAGAAAATGGTAATAATGTTTTTGGATTCAGATAGGACCCATAATTTTATTCATTGTAAGATAGCCAAGGAATTGAATTGCTTCCTATCTCTAGCACTGGAGTGTCAAGTGATGGTTGCAAATGGAGGAACTATAAATTACTCTAGAAAGTTTCATAATATCAAGCTAACCACGGGGGAATATGTCTTGAATATTCCAATGATTTCCATTCCAATGGGTGGTGATTATGTTCTACTATGAGTCCAATGGTTACAATTTTTGGGGACGATATCTTTGAATTTTCAAGAACTTTTCTTGAATATTTTTTGGGAAGGAAAGGAAGTTGAATTTAGGGGTAACGTAGGGAAACCAAGAAAGGTAATTAGCTCTAATGGCATGACAAAGGTCCTGAAGAAATAAAAATGGGGAGTAATTTCTCAATTATGCTCATTAGGGGTTCAAACATCAAAAGCATTTGTTTCTCCAGATCTCCAAAAATTCTTAGACAATCATTCCAATGTGTTTGAGACTACCAAAGGCCTCCCACCTATTCATTATCAACATCATGAAATTCACTTGATTTTAGGAAGTTTTCCTTTAAACATCAGGTCTTATAGATATCCATATGCCCAAAAGAGTGAAATTGAACATATGGTTGCATAAATGATAGAGGCTGGTATAATTCAACCTAGTCAAATTTCTTTCTCTTCTCTAGTAGTATTGGTGCACAAGAAGGATGGATCAGGGTGCATGTGTCTAGATTATAGGGAGCTAAAAAAGGTTAGTATTAAAGATAAATTTCCTATTCCTGTTATTGATGAATTTTTGGATGAATGACATGGAGAAATTTACTTCACCAAGTTAGATCTTCGTTTAGGATATCATCAAATTAGAATGAAGAATGAAGACATTCTGAAAACAACATTCAGAACTCATGAGGGTCATTATGAATTTTTTGTCATGCCTTTTGGCCTTACTAATGCACCTTCAACATTTGAAAGTTTGATGAATTCCATTTTCAAACCCTTCCTTAGAAGAATTGTGTTAGTATTTTTTGATGATATACTAATCTACAACAAGTCTTTGAAGGATCATGTTAAACATGTTTATAGGGTTCTCAATTGTTGGAGGAAAAACAATTATATGCAAAAACCTCTGAATGTTCCTTTGGAGTACAGGAGGTGGAATACATGGGTCATATTGTATCTGATGAGGGTGTTAAGGTAGACCCTAGCAAAATTAAAGCCATTAAAGAATGGAAAATCCCCACAACCATAAAGAATCTTCGAGGATTTCTCAGGTTGATAGGGTATTATCACAAGTATATTAAGAATTATGGGAGAAAAGTGGCACCTCTAACATTATTATTGAAGAGAGATGCATTTTCTTGGAATCTAGAAGCAGCTAAGGCCTTTGAACATATTAAAAGGCAATGTTCCAAGCACTGGTCTTAGCTACTCCAGACTTCTCAGAAACCTTTATTGTGGAATGTGATGCCTTGGGAAATGAAATTGGTGTTGTTTTAATGCAATAAGGAAGACCCATTTCTTTGGAAAGTCATCGAATGAAAGGAAGGTATTTATACAAAGCTATTTATGAGAAGGAAATGTTGACAATACTACATGCATTAAAGTAATGGTGACCTTACCTAATGGGAAGACACTTTAAGGTAAAAAAAAATCATGATAGTCTTAAATAATTTTTGGAACAAATATTATCTTCAGAAAAGTAACAAAAATGGGTCACAAAGATGTTGGTTTATGGCTTTGAAATCATCTACAAAAACGGGAAGCAAAATGTTGTTGCAGATGCACTCTCAAGAAAGGATGAGTATGTGGAAGGATTTCTTTGTGCCATTTATATTATCCAACCAGATTGGATAACTGAAGTAAGGGATGAATGGAAGAATGATAAAGAAGTGTGGATTCTCATTCAAAAGTTGCAGTGAGATCCCAATATATTTGATACATTTAGTTAGAAAAATTATTCATTATGGTACAAAGATCACTTATATCTTTGTAATAATTCTCAACTCAAACAAAATATTATTTTGGAGTTTCACACCTCTCCCTTAGGAGGGCACTCAAGATTTTTAAAAGCTTACCACAGGGTCAAGAAGGATTTTTTTTCGGAAGGCCTTAAATCCGATGTTGAAAAGTTTGTCGCAGAATGTTTGGTTTGCCAACAAAATAAAGTTGTGACAATTAAAACCCCGGGTTTGTTACAACCTTTAGCCATTCCAAGTCAACATTGGGAGGGGGTTTCAATGGATTTTATCATAGGTTTACCCTAGCCTGAAGGAAAGAGTGTCATCATGGAGGTAGTTGATAGACTTACCAAGTATGCACATTTTTGTGCATTATCTCATTCATTTAAATCTTGTACGGTTGCTACTACATTTATGGAAACAATTCAAAAGATACATGGAAACCCAAAGATTACTGTAAGTGACAAAGATCCCATCTTCACTGGTGTTGGGTACTAAAAGGTGTCTTTTGAAACTCCTAATTTCCTCACATTAATTATCAACCCGGGCAAGTCCTTTTATTCCAAGAGTGTACACAATATGTGCAAGATATGAATCTAGAGAGTAATGCTTTTTAAAATGAAATATAAAACTTTGATACAAGAGTAAACGAATGCATTATAAAACTCAAACTGCAAATGTTAAGAGAAATATTAATTAAGACTTAATCCTCAACTGAAATCACAATCAAATCTCAAATAGGAAATTCAAAGGGAAATGATGTCAACTGAGAGTTCAGTGGCATTAACCAACCTCTTCTAGCTAATTCTATCTAAATCACACTCAATCTCAATTAAGCAATTCAAATGGAAATGATGTCAACTGAGAGTTCAGTAGCATTAACCAATCTCTTTCAGCTGATTCTCTAATAACCACACTCTTATCATAATCAACAAAATTCAATGCCTTAACTGATAATCAATTTAATCTATAGTAAGCATAAATGGAATCAAATGACAAAGTTGCAAATCACATAAGGAAAGTAAACTAACTTCAATACAGGAAATCGACAAATAGCAAACAAGATAAACTCACAGAGAATGGAAAAACATCAAACCAATCAAACTTGTGTGAATTAGAAAGATATAACACAAAGGAAAGCAGTTTTATCCACCAGAGGTCGGGCCCTTAGCCACTAGTGAATACTGGTGAGCTACTTCAGAGAATACGAATGAATAGCAACGTAAATTATTTATTAACCATTGAACTCAATCCTCATTACAATACGGTTGCATTCCTCAAAAGCACGAGTCCATAAATTAAAATTACAATTTGAAATAAACAGAGATCGATTGCCTTTTCTCCTACAGTTTTCACTTTTATAGTAAAAAAAGGGTAAAAGATAAATGTGATCCCTCGGGATTGAGAGATCCTGAGGGATTCACAACTGAATGTTATCTTCTGGCATTCTTCTTATTTAGCATTCATCCTCCTGATTCGTTCTCTGGCTTGACTATAACCGACATGCCTCATTCATCCTTTGTTGGTTTACGTTGTTTCGTCTCTAGGGAACAACAACTATTCCTTTCATCATTTTTCTGCATAAAAAGGAGTAAGAGTTAGTTATGGTGGCTAAATCTTACTCGAGAGTATTTCATTCATTTCTTATCATAATCCATTAATATATTAGCATATCAAGGTGCAAAAAAGATAAGAAAAGAGGAAAAAGGTAATGTAATTGAGAGTAAATACATACCCATTGCATAACTCAACATACTCCCCTCCTTACCCTATTTCATGTCCTCATAAAATGTAAATAGTTCTTATGCAATGCAGTTAAAGAGTAGGTCAGAGAGAAAGCTTCAAAAATTGTTCTAAATCCATGATGTTGAACTAGGAGCACAAAGGTGGGCCTTTCTTTCCCTTCATGCAACTCGTAGTCAAATACCCTTCAGGAGGATACTAAATAATGGGACTCCAAAACTGGCATCCCAACTAATGATGTCCTTCTCTCAAAATAAGATTGTTGTACATGATCATCTGGGCCGCAGCAGATTTGAAATTCCAACAATTAAATGGTTCCTTATCTTTCACACTATTAGTGGAGATTGTCCATCTGAACTTAGATGTAGTCAGAGACCTTTCTTGAATGGAGAGAAAATATTATATTCCTTTCTACTCAATCTCCTTATGTATGGGCCCTAAAGTTTTAATCACCCTCTCTCTTTTCATCAAATTTTTATGGTTGGTAAAAATTTGTAAAGGGTGTTTAGGTTCACTCCTCACCCAAAGATCTAATCCATGTTCCTGTCTTTGGAATGAATTATAAGCTTTAAACCATTTGAGTTGGTTAACTGCAAATGAGATAAAAGCCTAGAATTGAACGTCTCCAACAAAAGGATTAGGGTTCTTTTCCACCTCGTCTTCTAATATGAAACTGTGTAGATAGAACTCACAAAGAAGCCTTTGGACCTTTGCATCATGTTGCTTGCAGCAATTTATAAAATCTTCAATTGTCCCTAATTCAATTGCTTTACCAGCTCTTACAGCTTTGATTTTCAATAACATGTACAGTTCTAATAAGAATAAGGCATAATTGGTGGCGAAAGACCTACATGTAAGGACATTCGAATACAGCGAGCAAATGGTGTTTGTCTGACTCATGACTTTTTCTAGCTTGAATTTTACCTTCTCCATATTTTCTTCCACATTTCTACACCTGTCAAATGTCTCACTCTCCATTATAGTTAGTTCCCTAAGCTGTTTCTGTAGCCCTTGATATCTTTTCAAGGAAACCGTCTCTTGTTCAAAGCATTCCAAAGCGAGTCGGGCTTGTGCCACTTCCTCCTGAAGATTTAGTAAAATAGGGTCATGGTGAGTCAGTATGTTCATCTGAGTGCCTATGCTACAAGAGGGGATATCCTTTGTCTGAGTGATTGTGATACAAGAGGGGATATCATCTATCTGCACTTCTTTATTGTGGGAGGTCCAAACCTCCATCTGAGTAGCTACATCTACTAAATCTGCATGCAATCCTGCTTGAGTGGCGATTGTTCGAGTTGGTATGAGCTCAGTTTAAGTCCTTGTAGCCCTACCTTCACATAATTCCATTTGCATGGCCACATTTTCTACCTTATGGGTATTGTTCGGAATTTTTCCCATTGTAATTTCCATTATTTTTCTTCGAAGCCTCTTGAGCATCCTACAAAGCTTCTGGTGTTCTTTTCTTAGCTTCTTCAATTTCATTCTGGCTTTGTGCCTCTTCTGAGGAGTAACAGGTCTACTAATAGTCTCGTTAATAGCCTCTATCTCTAAAGAACCTGGTTGTTCACCCTCGCTTTGTTCCAATAAGATCGTGTCTCCATATTGATTATCAGACTCTCGAATAACCTCTGTCTCTGCTTCCTCTTCTTGGCCTATGACTTCTGTGTCTAGACCTTCATGACTATTTTCCATTGTGTGCGTGTCACCAGATTGGTTCTCTAATTCCTGAATAGCCTCTATATATGCTTCCTCTTCTTGGTTTGTATCTTTTGGGGAAGGCAGAATTCCATTATGGCTAGAATTCCCTAGAGATTGGGCTTCTCCTAAGTTAGGATTAAGCAGTTCTTTAGGCTGCATGTAGACGTTCATATTGGCTAGGACCTGGGCCATCCCTGCCTCAAAATCTTGCAAAAGATCATCTTGAGAAATTATGTTTGGTGTTGGAGGAGGCCCCACTTCATTTTCTCGTTCATTTTCGGAATGCTCTGCTCCTTCTTGCACTGAGTCAGGTCTATCTCCTCCCTCAGGTTCTAGTTCAGGATTATCTTGTCCCTCTGACTTTGGTTGCAAGTCCTATACATTTACCGGGCTAGATAATTCTGTTGGTTGACTAGCGCTGCCTTGAGGATTTTCAGATGTTCCCTGGTCTGATTTCAACCTTGTAGATTGTCTATGCTTGTGAGGTCTGCTTCTTAAAGGGGTAGTCCTTTTTCTTTTTGGAACAGGGTTAGGTGCTGGCAAATTTTCACCTCTTTCAAGGGTTGTTATGAGATCATCCCATGTTGATTTTTGTTGGGCAAGGTTGTGACTAACTATTAAACTGGTCAAACAATGGTGGCTAACTACTGTCTTTGGTTGTTGAGACTGTCTCAGCCTCTCGGCAGTTTCATGCAATAATGAATTCAATAGTGTAGGTAAATTAACAGAAGATTTTTGTTTTAAGACTACTAAAAGTTTGAGTTGTCGTGGCCTTACCACATATCGATGCCCATCATAGGTGACATAGTTCTGGAAAATTTGTGCCAATTCTCCCCATGGCTCTCCAAGAGAAGATCGACGAATTCCTTTGCCCTTGTTGATTAGCTCTTGTCCTTCATCCCTAAAAATCTCCATAGTGTCGTGCAACTTTAGTCACTTGTCAGCCCATACTGGTCCTTCTGCCAGCAACCCAGACACTTCTGCTATCACAACATCTGCTACGGTGATTTTTCTACCTCTCACCAAGGATTGTCTATAGATGCTGTAGAAATTCAACGATGATTTCCTCATTGGGAGGTTGAAATATTGTAAAATATGTTGTCCATCCTTCGTGAGCTAGAATTTCCCTGGCTCCATCAGAGACAGCCAGTATTAAAGGTTCTCGGTGCACTATTTTTCCTCCCATGATGCTTGAGTTCTTCCTACTTCTGCAAATGATTAGTGCAGTGGAGAAAACACAACAACGAGCAGAGCCGAGAGATGGAACAACAAATAGTTGTAACAACTCTGTCAAGTGATGTTTTATAAAAATAAATACTGTTAAATCGAGGACTGTTATAATGCCACACGCTCTGTGATTATGGGAAATCATATTATTTTGCAAAATCGAATAAAACAATGACAACGCATACATGACTGTACTAGAGGTCCCTGCCCCCTCTCGAAATTAAAGGTCGACTACGATCGAATGGACGAAAAGTTGACGTTCTGGTGGCGAAGTACAAGGGTGATAGATTGGGTAGTAAAGGCGGCAGAGTATCTATATTAATGAAAGGATCATAAAAGGATATTGGAGTAATGAAAACAAGGCATGTAACGAGATTTATTAATAAGTGATAATATGTTGTGAGGTGATTTGATAAATAAAAAAGACAACATACATAGGAGATGATACCTTAGCATCATTATTCCACTTGAAAATGATGTGATTGATTTTAGCTTCCTACATCTTCCCGACTACACCCAGTTTTACATGTTTCATGTTGAAATATGGTTATGGGTGACAAGCTCCCAATTCAAACAATATTGTCAGAACTTGACAAGGAAGGAAAAATCATACTAGAACTTGAAGCAGTCACGAAAACAAGAACCTGATAGCTATGAAATTGATCAATTTCAGAATATGTCATAAAATGGAAGAACTTACTAGCTAAAGATTCCACAGGGGAGGATGAGAATTTTATACAAAAACATCCAGAACTACTCAAGCGTTGAGGACAACATTTTTTTGATGGAGAGGGGAATGTTAGGTCCCTATAATACTAGTGTATCCTCTTTTTGTTATTAGTGCAATCCCCTTATTGTATTTTTGTGCCCATGTAGTCCACATATTGTTATTATTGTGCCCCATAGAAGCCCACTATTGTTATTGTTGTGCCCTTACAATATTATTTTTATGTAGGCTCTCATTATATTGTGACCCTATAGACTCCTATATATAGAAAGGATATCTTGTCATTTGTATCATGGAATAATTGTTCATTTATGTAATGTGAAGGAGGTTCCCTCTTCAAAGAGGATTATTTCTATGCCATTGATCTATCTATTTGTGAGTTGGTTGCATAACACATTTCCCAATGAACCTTTTGTCATCTTTTGGTGCTTTTGATGCACTGAATTCAACTTGGATTTGTTCCTTTTCTATAGAGTGTTGCATTCCTCTAATATCCAACATTTCTACCCTTATGCTCCTTGTTCCTTCAACAAGAAATTCCCAACCCATTTCCTTCAAAAGCACCCCAATGTGATTTTGATTCCAATCAACCATGCTCATGATTTTAAAAACCAATATCATTTTTCAGCATCCGCTTCTCTACTAGCCAGTCACTCGGGCAATCGGATCTCCCTCCCATGCAATCACTCACCTTCCAAGTTCAGGCATCCCTTCTCAACTTCTCAATCCCTTGATAAATTCATTCCTTGGAAAGACTTCGTTGCATCAAAACATTCTCATAACTGAGGAAAGTCCCTACCTACACACTTTAATATGGCTCATGGCATACTTCACATAAACCAATGGACATTATTGGGTGTTAGTGTCCCACAATGGCCCTGTTCCTAAAATAAGTAATGAACATGACACTACACACTCATATATCTTTCCATGATTTCCTACATCATGGCACACAATTATCCATGAGATTCATCATAAAGAAACTGCAATAAATTTAAATCATACCTCATTAACATCTTATTCATGTTGTAAACCTTACAATTTCATTTTTATTCCTATCATAACAAGTCAAATTAGCTCATAAACGAGTTATCATAAATCAGAATATCAATTCATGTTCATAATTTGTAAATTAATTGAAATAAATGAAGTACTAATTCTTATATTTGGATTTCTCTTTACTTTACACACACTGGGTTGGTTGCCCAACTATGGCAAGCATCTATTTCCTTCTCATTTCTTCGACTTAGTACGCACACTGGATTAGTTTCCCAACTCTAGACATCCAATGCCTTGTCTTCTCTTTCACCTCATACACTCACTAGATTGGTTGTCCAACTTTGGTAAGCATCCAGTGCCTTCTCTTCCCTTTGACCTTGTACACACATTAGATTGGTTTCCCAACTCTAGCAAAAATATAACGCCTTCTCTTCTCTTCAACTTGCCACACACTTGAGTGGTTACCCCACTATGGAAATAATCTAGTGATGGATATATATGGGATATAGATACTTACATGCCCATTTACTACCCAGGTATTCTTCTATTGACTAGAATATAGGCATATCTCACACCTTGACAAGCCCAGGAAACCCCCAATATTGGGTGGCCTACCTATCATAAAACTGGCCCAAGTGGTCCCATACCTATTTGTCAAATCACACAGGCACAAAAAATCTCATACATGTCTGTCCCAACACATTAAACATCACACAGGACTAAATAGTCCCATACCTACTTGTCCCAAAACATTACCCAACACATTCATGTATACATAATGTACAATATGATACACATGATACAACAGAATGAATACACATGGTACAACACATCACATACACAATACACATGGCATAATACAGCATGTACACAATAGTATTGAAAATCCAGAGACCTCACTGTCTCTATCCACAGACACCAGGAAACAGTGCCTCTAGTGTCTTTCCCACACTTTACCATGTGTATCCACAACCTAAATCCCAGGTTTGTGGCCTCTTCAATTATCCATTCTTGTCCTATCATGTCACATATCACACTAATTTCATTCTATTGATATATCCTTAAACATTTCTTGTTCATAATATAAACATGAGAATAGTCACATGATATCAAAATCATAAATTAGCCCGGTCTACTCTTTCCCAAATGGTTCTGCACACAATTGGGAATATTGAATATGCCATCTATACCATCATTCTTCCACAAGAATGATCCCTAACAAGAACCTGTTAGTCACATTGGCATATATATATATATATATACACACATCTCAATGGAAGTCTAATGGACTGGTTTGGTCCATGGCGAATAATGAATAGTGACATAGAAACCATGAAAATTGCACACGGGAGGTTTTATTAACCTTGACTATATCTACATATCTAAATTTGTGATATGTTCATGCTGATCTATCTATATATATATATATAATATATATTATATATATTATATATATATAATATATATATATATATTATATATATAATCAGCATGAACATATCACAAATTTAGATATGTAGATATAGTCAAGGTTAATAAAACCTCCGGTGTGCAATTTTCATGGTTTCTATGTCACTATTCATTATTCTCCATGGACCAAACCAGTCCATTAGACTTCCATTGAGATGTCCACTCAATTATGGACATACATGTATATTTTCACCCTTTTCCCATATTGATTCCACCATTAGGAGCATTCAACTAATATTTTTTGATGTTTCCATTCACACTGGAAGTCTTTTGCTTGTACATAATTTTATTCATGTTTTCCATCATAATTAGGAGCGGTACTCCAACATACACCAACGATGGTATTTTCTGACCAATCGCCCAAGCTTTTCCTTTTTCATTTTTGTGTTCATGTTCTTTATTTGTGCGTGGGGCCTTCTTAGCTTTCTTACTAGAGCTTTGTGGCTTCTCTGTCATACCCAACGAATTTGTCCCATGGCCCCAAGCATTGAAATAAAAAGGAAAATTCAAAATAAACAAAGGGAAATAAAGAAAAAGGAATTCACAACCACATTTACAAAAAAATTCAAGCAATAAACGATCCATGAGGTCAACAAATTAAAAACATAACGCATAAGCATTAAAATAAATAATTCCCAAAAATTGAATCAATTCCCATGAATCTCAAGAGTTCAGTATGTCATATATATATATATATATAGCTTAGTCTGAGACTTTTACCAATGTTCTCAATAACATTGAAGCCTCAATTCCTCTCAATTAACTCATGGGGGAATTCCTCTCTACTATATGTATCCATATATTATGGAGCTTGAGGGACTTTTACCAAGGTTCTCAATAACATTAAAGCCTCAATTCCTCTCAAGTAACTCACAGTGGAATTCCTCTCTACTATATGTATCCATATATTATGGAGCTTGAGGGGATGCCCCCTCCTCCTTTTCAGCACCTTGCATTAATGATTCGTGTCCTTGTGGCTTGCAAGGTTTGTCCTCCTTCTTTTTCTTTTTGTGTGAAAAATCCCTTCTCAAGTGCCCCTCCCCACAAAACCAACATGAGATGTGATTCTTTTCCTTTTCAACCCCACGAGGCCTCTTCTTTCCAATATAATTTTCCCCTTTTGAGGATTTATTTTGATATGTTAAGTCATGTAGATGTTGTTATAATTCAGAGTTCCTCTTGGCTAGTTCTTGCTCTTTTATGGTGAGCTTCCTAATTTTCTTCCTTGTAGATATTTAACTTAGGTTTCAAGTCCCTAAGCTCAGCCTTCTAGTCCTTGAGCTCAACCTCCAAATTACTAAAGGTTATTTTTCTTCTATGGGTGCTTCCATTCTTTGGTTCATGCCAACTTCCATTAGTCATGTTTTCCCTTTCCCTACCACTAAGTATTCCTATGTGCTTCCACATACAGTCAATGTTTAGTTCCTAAATGAAAAATAAACAAATATACCATATTTCATCCTACCATGCCAAATGAAGCATGTTACCATGTAGTTGTTCACACATATCAAAATTCTCATTAAGCATGTTGTGAACCATAACATAATTTAACATATACGTCATCTTGGTTTCAAGATTCAAATTTTCATATATATATATATAATATATATATTAATATATATAATATATATATATATATATATATATATATAGTATCTGATATATATATATATATATATAAGAGAGAGACGAATGAGAGAGAAGAGAGAGAGAGAGAGAGAGAGAGAGAGATTAGAAGTAACTAGCCTATGCAATACAAGTACAAATGGATTTCCTCATCCCTCATATCACATAAACATTCACATGTTCACTTATTCCAAGAGTGTAAGTGTAACAACACGGGGTTAAATTTCCATGTAAATAACTGATGTATGGATATTATACAAGTAAAAAAAACCAAGCTCATGGGATACATATTCCAAGCTGAATGAGGGGAAAAACACTAGATTGGGGTACACTTGTGGTTAATTATTTATTGGCTATGGAAATTGGCATTGGTCAAAGGCAAAAGGCAATAAATGGTAATTAATTTTTACAAGGCAATAAGGGCATGATGAAAAAAACAAAATACATAAAGGAAAATGAAAGAAATTCCACTTCAATGGGTGGGGAAGAGGAAGAGACAATGAAAGGAGAAAAATAGTGAAAGAATATGCATAGTGAAAATGAAGAAAAATGAAAAGAGAAGAAAATAAAATTGGAGAGAGAACATTCTAGCATTTTTTTGGGGAAAAAGAGAGGAAAAGGAGAGACAAGCTACGACACTTGGAATACAAGAAAGACACAAGCAAGACACAAGTAAGAGAAAAGAAAGGAAAGCAAGGAGTGAAAGAGGAATTTGTGTGGCATCCAAGAGAAGATTTGAACAACAACAAGCAAAGGCAAAAAATAATTTAGGATTTTATAGGTAACAATGTTCATATTTGATTACCTTGTTGGGATTTGAATGCATAGTTCAAGCATTGGTTTTCTTGTCATTTTTGTTTTCATCGGCATGGATATTTTCTCAGATTAACAGTCATGTACAACCTTTCCTTATGAAATTTTCTGGATAGCCATGGTGTAATGAGTTCCCTATTTGGTTGAGCTTTGGATGCCAATAGATTTTGGATCCTATTTGAGATGGTCTCATGAAAATCCCAAGGGTTGAGGGTGGAGATGGTTTTCTCTAGGTAAGCCCTTGGTAGGTGGGTGGAGATAGGAAAAATCCTCTAGGTATGGTGAATAAATTCTGAGGCATCTAAGCTTATACGTCTTTTGGTGATTTTTGGACTTGGTATCCTAAATAAAAATGCAATTTCATTAACCAGAAAGTAATATATACTTTTTAACTTTAAACACCACACATTTAAGTTTTGTTACTTAATTATTCATCTTTGTACTCTAGTAGATACCTGAAATTCATATTACTGGCCTTTTCACGGAGTACCCTATTTAAATGCACATTTTTTATTAGGTTTTTTACTGACCGAAATCACTTAACTTCTTCGGCAACTCATCTAATCTCCAGTTGAATATGCCAGAGTAAACTTGGCTTCTGAAACTTATCATGTGCCTACCTTAGCTATGTTAGTTGAACAGGTTGGAACAACTGGTGTTGGGTCCTAAGAGCTACCTAATGGAAGGATTGAATCACCTTTCACTATGGCTTGGGGGTGGAATTGGTTTTCCTATGGATTCCTTGTTTGTTTATTTTTTGGTTTATCCCATGTAATCTCACATTTAGGCTTGGGATATGGCACAGGGGTGATTGAGCTGGAAGAAAGAATTGGTTCAACCCCAATCTATGGTCGGGCGGAAAATGGAAGTCCCTAACTTGGTTGGAACTATGCATATGTGAATATGTGTTACTATTTAATGAAGATCATCGAGAACAAGTTTTGATTTAATGCGTTGATTATGTGACTAGTTAGTCATGGCTTCATTCTAGTTAAATGATTGTTACATGCATGGTATATTTCTTATTATATGAAGTTATATTATTATTTATCTTTCTCATGGCTGACAGGATCTTGGATGTTTTATATGGTTGTATGAGCTAACCTATGGTTATTATATCTAGCATGAGAGGGAAGTATGCCTCCTTGATGAATCTTTGACAAAAACTAATGAAACAATGAAACAAATATGCAACCAAACTTACAGGCACCTTGGTCAAAACATGCTTCTAAAAATGAAAAACTTGTACCAAGAAAGTTTGAGCAAGAAAAAATCTTAGAACAGAGCATGAATACCCAAGAACCTTGTTAACAAAGTTCTGGATAGGTCTAGGCAATTTTCTTGAAGGTTGGCCCGAAATTTCTTGAACTAAGTGTATGCCTGCATTCATAGATCAAGGAAAATTCAACCACAACTACACAGAGGATGGGTTATGTGTGCAACTAGAGGTCTTTGGATGTACTGATAGGCCTACATGCATGCAGCTGAGAAGTAAATTAGGTCAACGAGTGGTCTAAGCTCAGGGATAATGATCACCATGGAAAGATAGTATGATAGTAGTGTGATTATGAGTCTCTAGGTGTTTTTAGTAATGTTTGGACAAGTGGACCCCCATTTCCATAACTACATATTGGAAGTTGGTTCATGCATAGTAACTCTCAACTCACGTTTACCTTGGGTAAGCATTTAAAGTTGGTAAATATGGAGTGGGGTGCTACAGTAAAAATACACCATTTAACTAATAATGTTGGTATACTACAATCAGTCATGCAAAAAACCATGCACAGAGTTATGCAAAAACTAAATAAATAAAAGCATCCATTGTCACAATAATAGATTGTCCAAACCTTCAAGATGCCTGATAGCAACCACATGCAATACCATTGCATTTTTTAAATCAAATAAATCATACCAGAACAACCTTACAACCAACATACAAATCACAATCAATTGTTATAAATATCATGTGATCATGTCAACATTCAACAACAACACTCATAGTTAGATATCCATGGTAGATCCAAAGATCGGAGTATTGGAACTACTACACTTATAACCCTATAAAAAGATACCAATTTATTACCAAAGGTCTACAGTTGAAACCTTTATCTACATTTCTTCTGTGATAGATCCCATCCATTCTAAGTGTTGAACCTGGAAGCTTTGATGGCACTTTATAACACACCCCCTACTAAGGGTCATGGCGGCTTCACTCAATGAACCTTTGATATAGCATGTGTGTTCATGGCATACCCTTAATTTGACTACATATTGGAAAATACCTCTAAAAATCACTTTATTTAACCTCATACCAATGCAAACTCATTATACCTTCCTAATTTAAAAAACCCCTACTTTCACTAGATATTGTAAGTATCCATTTTTTATACCCCTTTATATTTTTTCATTAACTTTGAACTCCATTTTTTATACACAACATATAAAAACCCTTTACCCCATATTATATGCTCAATATATTATGTCATTTTTTCTTCAATATATATCCCCCAACATGAACACATGTGGTATGGTATTGCTCCCCTAGAAAATCCCCCGTGTTAAGGATAGGAGGACGAAATTATGCTAATTACTCGACCTCTAGGGCTCTAGTTATGGAAATGGGGTTTAAATTTTCGATTCATTCAAACTTCCTTATTACTTAAAATGGATAACATCATTGTGTTCACCTCATTGGGACGTTTCTAATGATATAGAATTTTCCTTGATCAGACTCCCAGATAAAAATATATAGCCATTTAAATATTTAGTCTATGAAATTCTGCCAAGTCATACTAACCTACCATGTGGCACCTTCGTGGCCTCCATTTAGCACCTACATGGGCAACCAAGTCATTGCAGACATGGAAGCTACCAATCCATTCACAATGGTGTCACATATTATACCTTTTCCCATGGTGCACACACACACACACACACACACACACACAGACATATATATAATATAGTATAATGGTGAGAACCTCCTTCATCACATTTTGAACATTGCACAGTGCCGCTTATGCCACCTCACCCCAGGGATAAAATCTCGAAAGGTTCTTTTGTAGTCCCTCATTGATAGTGTCAAGATGAAACTTAAGGGGTTACTGTTGAAAACAATGATAATACTAGGGCGGGGGGGTGAATCAGCATTAAGGCTAATTTTAAATTTTTATGTGAATTTAGTTTTCTGATTCAAACTTGGCAACCATGCATATAATGAGAAGCAATATGAAATAAAAAATAAAGAAAACACCATGAGCATCATGCATAAGAGACACAAATTTTTATGTGGAAACCCTTTCGAGAAAAAACCAACAAAGCTTGTTGTTGGTATTGATGTAAATAAGAGTACCTACTTTATTACATTAATCTATTTTGTGAGCACCCACTCACAGGAAGCACCAAATGCCTTTGATTATTTTCTAGAACCAACTAGGAGGAAGAAATAACTCCCCCCTTTTGTAGACACATGTCCAGCTTACCAGAAGCACCATGTGAGGCACCAATCTCACGGATGTTTTGCAAGCACCAACTTGCACCTCCTTGGAGTTTTTCAAGACAACTTGCAGGAGGCACCAACTCCCAAGCCTTCTCAAGAACCCACTAGAGATGGAAACACCAACTTGATATATGTAGGCACCAACCCACACTCAAATAGGAATTATATGTTCACTGTAAATGACAATCGCTCTACTTGATCTTAGCTTTGGTATTTTCCCTGTTATGCTCTTAACTTGCAAGATGATATAAGAATACCAAGTATGCGCAAAAATATACCCAGAACATAGAACAATGAGAAATAACAATAGGTATTTTATTATTCAAAAAGTAATGTTCACTTGCCTCTTTGAGGGGGCAACCTCCAATAGAGCAGAGCTCGATTACAAAATAAGACACGATGCTCCTCGCAGGGAGTCTCTATCCTTTATATATGACTCATACATGCAATACCATGGAGAAATACCACGGTATTTATTAATACCATCTAACTAATACCATGGCCCATTTGCAACTAACTGTGGTCCTGTCATTAAATGCAGGTAACCACTTACAATTATTAATATGGGATTTATTGACTCTTTACTTAACTATAACTATGACTTGACCCTACTACATAAATAAGGGGGTTAGGGTGGGACCCTAACATGCCCTCCCCCTTAAGAATAGCCTTCTCCTCAAGGCTGAAGCTGTGGAAACTACTAAAGAATAGTGGCTAGTTCCTAGGTTACATATTTTGGAGAGGTGTCTTTCCACTTGACGGGGACTTCCTTGATCATGTGGCCACGCAAGTGTCATTCTCATGTGTTGAGGACATGTCTAGGTTGGAGCCAAATTGACCCTTCCTCATCCAATTCAGGTAGATTGGTTTGAATTCTGTAATTGTTCCCAATCACTTTCTTGAGGCATGAGACATGGAAAACTGGATGGATTTTTGTAGTGGGTGGCAAAGCTAGCTTGTAAGCCACTTCTCCAATGCGTTGAAGTACTCAATACGGTCCGTAGAATTTTGGAGATAGTTTCTAACAACCCTTGTCTTTGAGTGATGTTTTCATATATGGTTGCAGCCTCAAAAATACCTGATCCCCTTCTTGAAATTGGCGTTCTGAGCGATGATGATCTACCTGTTACTTCATGCAGTTTTGATCTTGATGAAGATTCTCTCTAAGATGGGTGAGCATGGTTGTGTGGTTATATAGGAGTTTATCCACTGCTTGTACCTTTGAGCACCCCTTGATAAAAGATGTAGGGGAAGGAGGGAGTTGACCATAAACTGCTTCACAAGGAGTCACTTTGGTGGTGGAATGATAGTTGGTGTTATACCACCATTCAGCTAGAGGTAACCATTGTACCCAAAGATGTTGCTTTTCTGAAGTGAAACACCTAAGGTAGGTTTACAGACATTTGTTGACTGCTTCAGTTTGACCATATGTTTTTGGATGATAGGAAGTACTGAGTTTTAGTTGGGTACCTTGTAGCCTAAAGAGTTCTTACCAAAAATTACTGGTGAAGATCATGTCATAATCAGACACAATAGAAGTGGGCATGTCATGCAATTTGAAGATCTGATCCATGAAATATTGAGCTACCAAATTCAGTGTAAAAGGGTGGGGTAGGGTCCAAAAATGAGCATACTTAGAAAGTCGGTCCACAACCACCATGATGACTCACTTGTTTCCTAACTTTGGAAGACCTGTAATGAAATCCATAGAAACCTCTATCCATATTGATGCCAGGATGGGCAATGGTTGTAATGTGCCTAGTGCTTTGACTGTCTCCCCTTTGTGGCATTGACAGACATCGCATTCTGTTACAAAAGTAAGAATGTCCTTTTTCATGCCTGTCCAAAAAAATGATCTTCTAATGTGAGCATATGTCTTCTGAAATCCTGAATTTCCTGCAGTGGGGGATGAGTGCAACTCCACCAAAATGTAGCTTTTGAGGGTGGATGTTGGTGATATTACGACTCTATCCTTGTAGCGAAGAATCTCATCCTACCACGAGTAGCCCTTGGTGGAATTTGGATCCGCCTGCAATTGAGTAATGAGTTGGGAGAGCCAGGGATGTGAAAACCATTCCCTGCAAGCCTCTTCAATCCATTCTCGAATGGGAATGGAAATTGCGAGCAGGGTACTTTCCTCCTCAAATTAGCGAGATAATGCATCTGCTACAATATTTTCGTGCCCTTTCTTGTAAATGATCTCATAATCATATCCCAGCATTTTGGCGAGCCATTTATTTTGTTTTGGTGAGGATAGGCGTTGCTCCAAAAAATATTTAGGACTGTGATGGTCTGTGCAGATTTGGAAACATCACCCCAATAAGAAAGGTCGCCAGGTATCTACTGCATGTAAGATGGCCATCATTTCCTTCTCATAGGTATATTGTCCCAGATTCTTCCCACTTAGTTGTTGGCTTGTGAAGGCCAAGGGTCGACCTTCCTGCATTAAGACCGCCCCAATACCCGTACCCAAAGCATCACATTCAATGACAAAAGATTTGGTGAAGTCGGGTAGTGCTAAGACTGGAGTGGAACACATGGCATTTTTGAGAGTTGTAAAGGCCTGTTGTGCTTCATCATTCCAGAGGAATGAATTTTTCTTGAGGAGTTGAGTGAGGGGTTTCACAATGCGGCCATAACTACAGGCAAATTTGTGATAGTAGCTCGTGAGACCTAAAAATCCTCTCAGGCTCTTCAAGGTCTTAGGTTGAGGCCAATCCTACATTGCCTGGATCTTTTTGGGGTCCACCCTCACACCTTCACGCCCCACAATGTGGCCCAAATATTCAACTTCTTCCATGCCAAAAGAACACTTGGACATCTTGACAAATAATTTATGCTTGCGGAGTAGTTGCAAGAGCAGATCTACATGCTGAAGATGTGCAGCCCAAGTGCAACTGTAGATGAGGATGTCATCGAAGAAAACAAGGACAAATTTTCTAAGATATGGTTTGAGGAGGTGGTCCATAAGGCTCTGAAAGATAGGTGGGGTGTTACAAAGACCGAATGGCATGACCAGGAACTCATAATGGCCTTCATGAGTTCTGAAAGAAGTCTTTGGAATGTTGACTTCTTTGATGCAAATTTGGTGGTAGCCTGAGCGAAGATCCAGCTTAGTCAAGAATTGAGCCCCATTTATTTCATCCAAAAAATCATCAACAACCGGGATGGGAAATTTATCTTTGACTGTCAACTTATTGAGGGCCCTAAAGTTTGGACACATACGCCATTCCCCATATTTCTTGAGCACCATGACCACTGGTGATGAATAAGGACTAATGTTAGGATGAATGACTCCTACTTCCAAAAGTTCCTTGATTATTTTTTCTATTTCATTCTTTTGGGCGAACGGATATCTACATGGGTGCACATTTGGTGGTTGGGCTCTTGGGACCAAAGTGATGCTATGATCATGTTCCCCTCTCGAGGGTGGAAGCTCATGAGGCTTGTCAAAGACTGGTAGATTATTATTTAAAATTTGTTACATCTCAGGATGAATCGGAAGAGAATTGGGTTCGACGGGCTCGATGGCATTAAATTGAGCTATAACTCCATGATGGCCCTTTATTAACAATTTTTCCATCCTATGTGAGCTGATGATACAGGGAGCTCCTGCCTAGAGTCCGCGGAGGGTATGTGTGGAGTTGTTCTGCTTAAAGCTCATATATAACTCCTGGAAATCCATTGTGATTGGCCCAAGTGTGTGAAGCCATTCAGCACCGAGGACAATGTCGCACCCTCTCATGTGTATGGAAAACATGTGGGTCTTCAACTGATAATCCCCCATTTAACGTTGGACATTTTCACAGTGACCTTCACATTTCATTGTTCCCCCATCCGCAATTTGGACTTGGAAGTTAGAAACTTCTCGTACAAAAAAATGCACTGCTTCTGCGACTCTTTGAGGAATAAAATGATGTCTACTTCCACTATCAATCAAGACTACTACTGGGCGGTGCTTAATAAAACCTCTGATTTTGAGAGTTTGAGGTGAAGAAATCCCTGCCAAAGCATGTAGCGAAATAACTGGTTCGTCAAGGACATTTTCCTTCTAGTTGTCCTCTTCTTCCTCCTCAATTCCCTCAAGTGGTGGGGCTTCCTCCGATGAGCTGTAATCAGTAGCATCAATTTGAAAGAATTTGGGCTCCTTGAATTTATGACCTGGGGAGTATTTTTCATCACAGTAGTAACATAATCCCTGTTTTCTTCTTTTTTCCATTTCTGTAGGTGACACCTTTTGAACCTTAAGTGTTTGAGTAGTGTTGTGAGCCTATGGGAGTGACCCTTGGCGGTGAAATTTGGGCGATCGGACTGGGCTGCTAATGCATGTTCAACTTTACGAGCTACCTTGTAAGCCTCCAACCATGTGGGGGGGTGGTGCAGTCGGACGTGAGCTTGTATGGCCTCTTTAAGACCACTGATAAAACATTCCATGTAGAACGCATCTTGGAGACCCATAGTGCAGAAAGCTAAGGCTTCAAAGGCTATAATATATTCCCCCACTGTGCTAGTTTGTCGAAGCTTAGTGAGATGACCCAAAAAAGCAGATTCATGGTCAAAGCGCTCTATAAGAGATTTTTTGAAGGTGTCCCAAGTCAAGGGCCTTCCATTGCAATGTTGATGACATTGCCACCATTGCCATCTTTCATTGTCCACGTACATGCTCCCCACCATAAGCTGAGTCTCATTATCTAAGATGTAGTTCAGATTCAAATACTACTCCATTTGTGCTACCCATGCTGTCAGGTGAGAACCATCAAATTTATGCATATCCAGCTTGGGTGGTCACAGACGGGATTGTTGGTGGGTGCCCCAGAGGTGAAGAGAATGGCTAGACTTACCCTCACTGTGTTCATTGCCAATATACGCCTCCTCGCGGGCTTCCACCTTGCCCTTAGAGAGTGCGTTAGTTATTGTCATCAGCTGATCTTGTAGGTCTTTCAAGGATTGTTCAAGTTTGTCAATATTCTCATTGGCCATAGCTTGAGCTCTAGTTTCTACCATGCACTGATCCATTGTACTTGAAATTTGGGACCACCCGAATTTTTTTTTTGGCACTAACAATTGAATGGTACCACCTTGCTCAGCGCGTCGTCTTGATTCTTATGGGCTAGATCACCAATAAGCACCTCGAGGGGTCTCAGACCTTTTTTTTCTTTTTTCTTTTTCTTTTTTCTTTTTTCTTTTTTCTTTTTTTCCTGAAAACTCCTAACGGAGTTTTACTCCTTGCTTAGGAATACTGCAGTAGCCAAATCCCCAAAATGTCAATGCTACCAAAATTCCTACGAAAATCACGCCCCGGTATAGGAACCCACACAACTACTCAAATGTGGATGGCAACTCTGGTGGATCTGAGAAATCTAAATGGTTGATCGAATAGATTTGAGTGGCAGAATAGATCGCTACTACGGATCTAATGGATCTAATAGATCTGAATGACTGTTCTATTAAATCTCAACTGCAGGACTGACTTTGCTGCTGCTGCAAACCCCACTTGCGAGATCTGATCTGGTAGAGATTATGCGTGATCCAGAGATATAAAAGGGAACTATGGTCTTGAGGAGTGTCAAGTGCTACAGATCGCAATATACATAAGGGTCTGACAGTAGTACTTGGCCCAATTTTTCAGGGCACTAACCAAGGAGGATCAACCGTACCCTTAGTTGTACAACCCGACTACCCTATCATACAGGTGAGTAATCTCTTCGAGTGCTATTCTCGGTGTACTGTAGCAGCAAGACGCCCGAAGTTTTATCTATGGCGAGGTTTCAAGGGAGCTAGGGGGCTTCCGATATACCAGAGGTTACTTGGAAGACAGTCTGTGCATGCTTCTGTCTAATGCACTACTACTCAAAGGGGTACCCACAGGGGTTACAAGGGAGTCCAACAAGTGTGACCACCTCTTGTATCTCCTGTGTGCATGCCTCCCCAAATCTGCAGGTTTACGTGCTCAACGATAGATCCCGTGGTTTAAAGACGTCAAAACACATCTCTAGCCAAAAAATAAAATTGCTAAAAAAGTGGAGATCCCACTGGCCCTGGAAAGCGCTTTGAAACCACTTATTATGCTCTTAACTTATGAGACGATACAAGAATACCAAGTATGCATAGAAATATACCCAGAACATAGAACAGTGAAAAAAAACAACAGGTATTTTATTATTCAGAAAGTAATGTTCACTTGCCTCTTCGAGGGGGCAACCTCCAATAGAGCAGAGCTCGATTACAAAATAAGACATGATGCTCCTCGCAGGGAGTCTCTATCCTTTATATATACTCATACATGCAATACCATGGAGCAATACCATGGTTCTTATTAATACCATCTATCTAATACCATGGCCCATTTGCAACTAACTGTGGTCCCATCATTAAATGTGGGTTAACCACTTACAATTATTAATATGGGCTTTATTGACTTTTTACTTAACTATAACTATGACTCAATCCTACTACATAAATAAGGGGGTTAGGGTGGGACCCTAACATTCTCACTTTGCTCACTCTGCAACAACAACCTGATCTTAGCTTTATTCTTTTCTCACTCTTCTCACTCTATAGAAACAACCTGATCTACTCAATAGTAGTCACTCATCGTAGTCCATGAAACTTTGTTCTCCTCTCTCTCTCAACTTGCTATCAGCTCTCAGCCTTCTTTCTTTGCACATGCATGTTTGTCCCTTCTCACACCACAGGCACTTTTGGCCTTTCTCACACAGTGCATATGACTTCGACCTTGCTCACACAGCGCAAGCAACTATGACCTTGCTCACAGTAGCACACATGCAACTTCCACCATACACATAGCACACAGGAAACTTCTACCTTTGCTCGCAGAAATGAAGCTCTCAGGTCTCTTACCTTTGTATAGGTACTCGTGGCTTCACTTTGCAGAATTGGCTCTCACTTAGCCTTACATAGGAGTGGAAACACTTAGAGCTTTTTCACTTAGCTCACTTGCAACTATGTTTCTTTTCCCCAATTTGCTCATCTGAGCTCCTAGGTTTTGTTCCTTTGCTGCCCCCCAATTTATGATGCCACTTTGTTCTGTATTCACGTTCCACAAGTGTACCTCGACATCGCCCTTCATTATGTTGTTATGTATGACTTAGTTACTGCCACTACATTAACCATGAGAATGGGAGCTTTAATAGTTTCTCCATACTGAAAATGAATCCTCATTCCACCTATACACTCCAACCAAGCACAATCCTCTCTGCGAACAACACTCATATCAATAAGGCTCTCCATGTTAATTCATGGCTTCTCATAGCTTGAATGTCCTTCACCATGGCTTCTCAACTGTACTTAGGCATGGCCTTCCTTGTGGTGGTTGTGTCTCCTATTTGTTTCTTGTCATAGTGCAGAAATAGTTATTGGCCTTATAGTCCTTCATCGTTTGACTGCATGGATCTCCATGCTGAGAAATTAATTCTCAGATGACCTGCACACTTCTTCATGAGTCACATACATCCATTTAACTCATTGAAGACATGCATCATAGAAAAATTATGTCTTGTCTCACCTTAAGGTGGACCCAACACTCTTTCATGAGGATCGTGGTCCTTGCTAGCTTGACCAAGTGATATTTGACAGTCACCATTACTCCTAAGACAAACTCATCTGCTCTTGTATTCAACTTTGTAGCTGTTGACTCGTACACTCTTTAAAGACCTATACTTCCTTATCAAAGTGATTCCATATCACAATCTTCACAGTGGCGCAATATTCTAATATTATGATTTCCAATCTCAAATATGAAAAACTCCTTCCACTTAGCCCTTCCTACATTTATCACAATAGAACAGAGGGACGTGACCTTCCGCTTAGCCTTGAGGTGCTAGAACATTTTTTTTGTTGCCAGGGGATATTTTTCCTTTATTAAGTGCTTAACGCCCTTGGTTCTTTAAGTTCTTCTTGACCATGCGCTAGCCAAATATCATACCTCCTCTCATTTGAAGTTTTGAATTGGGGATTTAACTTTGGAGTTGTGATATTCCCACTTTTGATATAGCCCATAGCTCTTGGTGCTCAACCCTAACTCTGTGGCTTTAGTTCTTTGAGTCTTTATGACCATGGCACTAGCCTAATATTGGAGCTCCCTTATCGGAACTTTTTCAAGTATCAAGTGTTACAAAGTGCCAACATTCTCAACCTCTTATATGATGTCATCACTCCATGTGGAACCTCATGAGTGGTGACATGTTTCACCCATATTTTTCCCCTTAGGACCCCTCAAAATGAAAAAATTGCCTACCAAGTTTCCTTTTGTACCGCCATGTTATTCCGACTTCAAATGTCATTGTACCTTATTAGATAGATTCAGATGTTGCCATGTGTCCTTATCAGATCCAACCAGACACTGCCATGTGTCCTTATTGAAGCCAATCACATGAGGCCATGTGTCCTACTAGAGGAGAGAGAGGAGGGCCCATTAACCTTGGCTTTGCATGGAAATCCTTTGTTAATTTTACTTTAGCATTCCTCAGTGCTTTTAAAGGCTTATCAACACTTATCGATATCACAATATTTTAAAGGTTCATAACTTGACATAGTTGCAATATTTTGATCTCCGATATGCCAATATTTTGATACGCCGATCTCTGGGATTTTGATATCCTCCAACCTCTGGTACAGTCTACTCCCATGTATCGCACCTTCAATATTATGATATTTCTGATATTCTGACCTCCAACATTCCATGTATTGATACGCCAATCTCTGGGGTTCCCATCTCTTGTTGTGTTGATACGCTAGCCTCTGATCGTGGATGCACTGATATTCTGAACTACAATTGGTGATGCACCGATATGCTGACCTCCAATTGCTGATGCACCGATGTTCTAATCTCTGATATCCTAGACCTTCGATATTCTAGTCTTATTTAGGACTTCAAGTCCCTGATCATTGGCAAGCCATAACTTTTTATGCAAGAGTCCATTTTTTGACTTCCACATATCATTGGTAAGCTCTTCCAGAGCAATTTCCAATGGAGTGTCTGATGTAGTCTTTGAGCCCATATGCTGTCAGGCCAGGAGTAACTCCAGAAAACTAATTCGTTTATTCATTTAGCCAGCTATCTATTATATACATTAATGTGATTGTTCAGTTCATCTTCTTGATGACTGTTCACATTCAATTCCCCCAATCACTGAGGATTAGGTGTCAACATTCCCCCCCTTAATCTGAAGGGATGTTGGTGAGTCCAAGCATCGTTCTGAATCTTTCAAGCTTTTCTCTTCCAAGCGCTTTGGTGAAGATGTCTGCAATTTGCTCATTTGTGGAACAATGGGGGAGATGGATTGTTTTGGCCTCAACATGATGTCAGAACAAATGATATTTAGTATTGATGTGCTTTGTACGATCATGGAACTTTGGGTTCTTGGCCAACTTTATTGCAGAGGTGTTGTCAATCATGAGGGGAGTTGATTGTACTTGTTTTACCTGCAAATCTTCAAGAATTTTCTTGAGCCACACAATTTCTTTTGTTGCTTCGACTGCTGCCACGTATTCTTCTTCTGTTGTGGAATCTGTTGGAACTGATTGTTTGCATGATCCCCAGGAGACAACTCCTGATCCAAGAGTCATAGCATATCCTAAAGTAGATACCCCAGTTTCTTTGTCTCCATCGAAGTCTAAATCAGAGTATCTAATCAAGTTGAAGTCGTCCACCTGTGTATACTTGATTCCAAAGTCTTGAGTTCCCTTCAAGTACCTTATAACTCTTTTTGCAGCGGACCAATGTCCCTCACAAGGCTTTTGCATAAACCTGGAGAGGATTCCAACAACAAACTAAATGTCTGGTCTGGTAGTAGTTAGGTAGTTGAGACTTCCTACAAGCTGTCTATACTTTGTTGCATCCTCAAATTATTTTCCTTCAATAGATGTGAGCTTTAAGTTTTGTTCCATTGGAGTAGTAAGAGGATTGCATTCTGTCATGCCAAACCTGTTCAACAAATCTCCAATGTATTTCTTTTGAGAAAGAAATATGGAATTTGGATGTTGGGTTACTTCAATGCCAAGATAGTAATGAACATAGCCCAAATCAGTCATTTCAAAACTTTTCCCCAATTCCTTCTTTATGGATGCAATATAACTTTCATTGTTCCCTGTCATTAAAAGATCAGCTACATATACCACAAGATATACAACTGTTTTGCCAACTTTCTTGACAAATAAAGTTGCATCATCAAGATCAAAATGATTGAAGTTGAGTTTCAGAAGATGCTCAGTTAGCTTTTCATACCAGGCTCGTGGTGCTTATTTGAGGCCATACAAGGACTTCACAAGTTTGCATACTTTATGTTCATGTCCTTTCACAGCAAATCCTTCAAGCTGGGACATAAAAACATTCTCTTTTAGATCTCCATTCAAGAATGCAGTTTTTACATCCATTTGATGGACTTTCCAACCGTTCTGAGCTGCTAGTGCAAAGAGTGTTCGGATGGTGGCCCATTTTGCTGTGGGGACAAAAGTTTCCTCATAATTGACCCTTTCCTTCTGTGCAAAACCTTTTGCCACAAGCCTAGCTTTGTGCTTGTCAAGTGAGCCATCAGCTTTGTACTTGTTCTTGTAGACCCACTTGCAGCCAATTGGTTTGGTTTCAAATGGAGGATCAACCAGCTTCCAAGTGCCGTTCTTTATGAGGGCATCATACTCCTTTTGCATTGCTTCTTTCCATTCATCATGAGAAGCAGCTTCTTTAAAGGAAGTTGGTTCAAAATCTGTAGACAAGTTCAATTCACAATCATAAGAAACATACATATCAACAGGTGAAATTAGAGTCATCTACATCACCTCCATTTTGTCGATTTGCATTTCTGGTTCCTGTTTTTCCAATTTCATCAGGATGAACACTTTCAAGTGTCTTTGTCAGCCACTTTGGGGGACCTTTCTGAGATGGTCCAGGCTGCTCTGTTGATTGAGTTGGGAGTGAATCAAGATTGAGTCTCCCAATTCTATCAATTACATCACTTAAAGCATCATCCGTTGTTGGAGTTTCAGTCGGGAGAGAGTATTCTGTAGAAGAAGATTCCACATGTTGATCTAGTATAGGAATCCCCCCTTCAAGATGTGGAATCTGATTTTCAAATTCTTGAAATGATTTCATTTTTGCGAATCTATCCAAACGATCAAGTTGCCGCTCAACAACATTGTCAGATTTGGATGATTCAAGAAAAATTACATCTCTAGATACAACAAACTTTTTATTTACTTCATCATAGAGGCGGTATGCTTTGGAGGTATTTGAATACCCCAAGAAAATACACTTACGACTTCTAGCACCAAGTTTGTTTCTATGTACTTTTGGTATCAAAGCATAACAGGTGGAACCAAAGACCCTGAGATGTTTTACCGAAGGAACATGTCCATACCACAATTCATAAGGAGTCTTGTTTCTTATAGCATTAGATGGACATCTATTCTTTATATATGCAACGCATAGAACAGCATCAGCCCAAAACATTATCTTTACATTTTTGAAGAAAAGCATGGATCGTACCATATTCAAGATTGTTCTATTCATTCTTTCAGCTACACCATTCTGTGGGATTATAAGGCACAATTGTTTGATGTTTGATCCCATGTTGGAAAAGATAGTTTTCAAATTCATTTGATGTATATTCTTTTCCATTATCAGTGCGAATAGACCCAATATGAGATTGTGCATCATTTTCAATCCATTTATGAAAATTTTGAATGTTAGGAAAGCATCAGATTTGTTCTTCAATAAATAAACCCAACACATTCTGGTGTAGTCATCAATAAATGTCATGATATATTTATTTCCATTTGCAGAAGGAACAGACATTGGACCACCTAAATCTGAATGAATAAGTTCAAACTTCCTATGTGCTCTTGAATGTGAGTCATGAAAGGACTGCTTGCTATGCTTTCCTAGAATGCAAGCATCACATTACTTAAGTTTTCTAGGAATTGTAGGCAAACCAGCAACACCATTTTTCTTCAATAAACAGAGACTGTCATAGTTTAAATGTCCAAATCTAGCATGCCATAATAAACTTGATGGAAGTG
>APFE030763737.1:74330-89633 GCA_000404065.3 Pinus taeda | reverse complement strand
GCTTCAAAGGTAGTTGAATATGATGAAATGTGGCGACTCACCTCCTTATTTACAGATGTTGCGATTAATGCATACGCTTTGTTGTTCTTGTTTTCCCAAATGGTGAGCTCTTTGTCTGATGTAGGATTTTCTGGGTCACTGTCTCCTTCTCCGACACACACTCCTTTCCACAACTCATTGAAGATGAGGGTGTGTTGTACCATCCAGGACCAGTCAGGATAGTTCTCCTTTCCAGTGAGAACTCTCCCTATCATAGAGATGATTGAATGCATTATGTTAAAAGATTACTTCTGCTGATATATATAAAAAACTTTTTGCTGATAGACTAATACTTCTGATGGCAAAAAATCTCTTATGAAAAAAAAAATAAACTGCTGCTATATGGTCAAATTTTCTGTTGCTATCCTCAGTATGAGAAACTTCTGCTGCTATACCATTTAAATATATATCTCTTTACAGTTTTCAAAGTTTATATAAATGAAACTGTGCATTTAACATGTACAGCGTTTCAATCACAAGCTTTTCAAACTGAGTATTCTCATAGCATACCATAACTGATTTAAAAAAGATGTTTCTACCCGCAACACCAATTTTGATATCAAACATCACCGTTTTCTTTTAAAATTCTGATACCACCGATTTCGAGTTACATTCGGGATGACGTGAATGTAGTTTTTGTAACACAGTTTAAGTACTCATATGATGTTTTACCGAGTTTGAGTTACTATTAACCCACTTTTACAACTAATATGATGCTTTACCAAGTTCTCGGGATGACGAGTTACGTTCTGGATACCACCGAGATTTGCATCGGAGGAAGTTTTTAAGCCCCTTCAGCTCTGCTCCGCTCCGCTCTTACCTATCCCGAGAGGGTAAAAAAAAACACTGTAGAAATAGGCCGGGACTTCATACACAATATACAGTATTCCAATAACCATGCAATCAAGTTAATCAACTAACAGTAAGCGATGCGTTTCTTCCCTTGGCAGCACGTAGCAGGTTCAAAACATCCAAGGTTCAAAGACCTTGTGCTCAAAGACGAATACAGGGTTTCACACCAGAACCTAGACATGCCTCCAAATATCTGTTTTGTTTCTCCCACAGAAAGCAGTCAAGTAATGGAAGAGTTACTGAGGGCGGGAGGTGCCACTCGGCCCCGCATAGCACCCAAGTTTGGGCTCTATCAGTGAATCCGCGAAAGCTATTTCCGCAGATGCACTGGAAATGAGCTCAAAGCCATGTCAAGAGACTTCGAGCTGTCATCTTCGCCACATACAAGAGTTTGAAACACGCTTAAATATGTATTAGGACACGAAGCGAACTTTAAAAGAGAGGAGTCAAGCTTGTAGCTACCAGGCTCGAATTCAATGTGTTAGCAAAAAAAATTTGGATCCAAGAAATTCAGTACCAATGAATTGATGAATTGTTACAAATGGGCAAAACACTGACAGACCTTGTCAAACCATCTGAATATAGTTTACATCATTTTTGTTGATACAAGAGTGTTACATTCAGGTACGTGTTACACTCTCTCAGAAGTTAGGTATGCAGCTTCAGGCAGGCAGGCGTTTCCTTCAGGTGTGGGACAGAGGAGCAGAAGGCAGGCAGTGGACAAGAGTTACAAAGAAAGGTTAAAAAAGAACTTGGGACCTGTGCTCTGATACCATGTTAGGCCAAGAGTAACTCCAGAAAACTAATTCGTTTATTCATTTAGCCAGCTATCTATTATATACATGAATGTGATTGTTCAGTTCATCTTCTCGATGACTGTTCACATTCAATTCCCCCAATCACTGAGGATTAGGTGTCAACATATGCTACCTCTAATATGGATCAAAGCGCTTTGACATTATTTTGTTCCTTGACTCTTTGGACAGCTGGAATCGAAACCACCAAGCTGATCCTCTGCATGAAGCCTGCAACTACCACGGACTTCCTCCTAGGTCATCACTATAGTCATCAGTTTATGGCTTGTCTAATAAGCCTTATACTACAATGATTCTCTACATAAACCCTACAGCTACCATGAAATTACTTGTGGGCCATCACTGTTGTTGGTTATGATTTGGGCTGACCCAGGTTCGATCTATATTGTGCACCAACAAAACCCTTAATCACTAGCCCTTTTCAGAAATTACTTGTGAGCAAATCACAGTCTCACCCAAAGTGACTATGGGAGGTTGTAGAAACATGTTTATGTAGCCTTGAGGGATGATGCGATGTGGTATTATGTTTTCTTATACTTAACATTCATAAATTACTTTGCCACATTCATTCAATCACATAAAAATATCACATAAAACCATAGTCATCATTGCATTGTAATAAAATGCTACTCTATAACAGATAATAAGAAAATATACACATGAAGACACCAATTTTACCATGGTTCACCCCAATTTGGGACTAAGTCCCCTAGAGTTGTTTCTTATAATAATAATTATTGTACAACAAACAGTTCTTGACCTATGCACTAAGTTGTAGGTTGTCTACGCACTCAACTGCAGACTCAGGCTTCTGCACACTCACCTGCAGAGTCTTTCCTTCGCCACAACACCACAGATCACAAGAATACAACCATTCAATTCAAGATGTGATGTCTCTCTTCTTTATTATTGATCCCTATATATACTATTACATTGAGGAATATATCATCAAAATACCATGTACCATATACCATAGACTATCTAAAACAATCTACAATGGTTCGAAAACCATTAATATTTTACAATATTACATTCTTTTTACAAAAATGAGGGGCTTCGACCCACTCCGACGCCCTTATACTGCATGCTTTATTTCAAATCCTTCACTACACAATCCACTTGGTGCTCCATTGCTCTACTGCGTGGTCCCCTTCACGCTTTGCTACACTCTTCATTGCACACTCCACTCCTCAAAATGTGAAGTCTCTACCAAAATTTAGGCCAAGTTTGGTTGCACCCAACGAGCCCCCAACACTCACATCCAACTTTCTCTTAGTCACTCTGTAGCATTGCCTCTGATTTTGCTGCAATATTGTTGTAAGTATTGTTGAATTGCTGCAAGGTCTCTGTGAACTACTTTTCTGTGTTGTGCACCTCTTCCAACAGTGCTTCCATCACATGTTCTGTAGCCTTTTGCACCATCCTTGTCTCTCTCTGTCAGATCTTTTAAAGCCTCATCCTGCCATGGATGAGTCATCTCTACTAAAAATCATTCTTCGTTCTTCAAATCCTCAATCTTCTTCTGGAGGGCCTTTCCCTCATTGATTTTGGCAAGCTTCTGTGAGATTGCTAAGGTATTCACACATGCTAGAATCTCCTCCCACTATTGCTACTTTTGCTAAATCTCTTCCTGCAGTTTCTATACATTTGAATCTTCCTACAATAAAGTCCAAATATGTAAACTCTCGTCTAACCATTTTTAACAATCTGCCATTGTTGTAGAGATGCTCACCATCATAGCCTTTAGGTTAGTATCCCTTCGATCTATATCTTCTTGCAGCGTAGTTGGCTACAACTTCATTTGCATCTCATTGATCTGAATTTCATATTTGAATTGTACTACATCAGTTTTATCCTTGTATCCTTTCACTGCAAGGCCAAGCTTCATGACCTTGTCCTCTATTGGCTCTTCTTCTTGGACATCAAGGTCTAAAATTTCTTTGCATGTTTCTTCAATCACCTCCTTGATCTTTTGTTGTTGTTGAACTGCTTGATCCCTCTCTTGGATCCTTTGGTCGAGCTTCTTCTAAAGTGAAGCCCACTCTTTCTCTACCTTAATACTTAGTTGCGAGGTATGTTGTTCGCACTACTAAAACTCTTCTATTATCTCTATGTGTAGCTTGTGTAATATTTTCAATGGTACCACTATGATGTTCATATTTACATGCTTCCACCCTTTTACTTTCTGTTGTACCTCGATGGAGTCAAACTTTAGTGCTCCAACTGGTATTGGCGCTAACCTCGCTGCAAGTGTAGGCTCTATTTTCCTTTCTTCTACAATCCTCTCCACTATCTGGATAGGATTTATAAATGTGTATGCCAAAATTTTAAGTTCTGCAATCCACTCCTGAATTCTATCCCCAATATTATCCATTTCCCCATTAGTAAGGATCGTTAGTGTGATATCCTTCATTTTATCTTCCTTTTTTCTTCTTCTTGATCTTCATGGCAGCTTCGTCCTGTGCTTTCCTCTTTTCTGCGACAGCTTGTTTTTTTTTTTGTATTTTTAGACTCCTTATTATGCTCATCTCCTTCGGGAGGATCCTGATGAACATCATCATGTTGCTCCTCTTCCTCTGATTCCTACTCATCCTTATCTCTGTCCTTCCCACTTGCTTCACCATGCTGCGAGGTGTCCTCTTCTGTCACACTATCTTCTGCTTCTGTCTCTGCCTCCAACGCAATCGTCCATTCTACTAGCCATTTTTCTACTAGTGCTAAGAGATCATCTTTTGTAACTAAGTATGGCATGAGATGCCATTTCTCCTTTATATCTCTTTGAGCCTGTATATAAACTTTGTGAAAATCAGTGTTGAACTTGACAACAACACTATACCACTTGTATAGGCTCAGTGACAGGTGAGGGTGCTGATTCATTAGCATATAAAAATCCATATGGTATAGTACAAAAAACATATTGTTCTCCATTTCTTGTGATGGTTGAGTGGTATACTATAGTGAGGAATACCACGCGACTTCACATACATCTGAAGCTACTGGAAGGAACTATGAATCCTACGACTCTCTCCATGCCAATGTTGCAATTATAAAAATTAGCCAAGCGTACTGAAATGTTGTACCTTTTTCTTGGACCTTGAGATAGTCATCCAGAAATTATTTACAAAGGTATTCGACCCAGTTATATTAAACCCCATTTGGCGCAATATATAGCTAATGAAACTATCGTTGTTGGCACTTCATTAGCCCAACAATTTTTCATGATCTTCCAAGCCAATATGTGTGATGTGAAGTAAACTACCTAATCATTGATTGAATTTATATAATATCCCCTCTTTCCTTTTGTCAGATTGAACTTTTTCTTCATACCCTCAGCTATGGCACAGTCCTGACCTTTTCCAATGAATCCTTCCACAAGGTTCCGCCCTTAATAAGGAATATGGTGATTATCCATATCAACATTGGATATATAGGGGTATTATTTCCCATCCATAAGAATCCATTGTGCACCATCACGAGCAACTGTCACACACAAGTTGTGATCCCCGGGTTTCTTCCAAAGTGTGGCACATTCAACATGTTCATCAATCCTAACCATGTCAATCCATTTTCCTATTGTTGTGGTTCTAACCTCATCACTATGCTTTCTAGATAGTTTACCTATTTCAAATATGAATCTAGCATGAGCTGTGAGTATTTATTCTTGTTGTTGAAGTCACAGTTTGTGAACTTCAACTGTGGTGTTTTTCCAAGTAATTCCCCCGTAAATGGTACTTCCTCTAGCAGTAGGGGTGTGAACATTCCAAACTTTGCATCCTTCGAGTCTTTTACTGGTTTCACATTCAATTTTCTTGGCGGAATGTATCGTGGTAGAGGCAATGGAAATGTTGCGCGATCTGTTTCCATCTACTCTACCTGCTCCGCTTCTTCCTCACTGTCTTTGACTTTCTCGAGTTGTTGTGGACGTTCGTTAGGTTTCTTATCTTATTCTTCTTTGTTCTCTCTTCCTTAGTAGGTTTCTTCCATGGAGATCTCCGTTATTTTTGTGATGATGCTAATGTGGTTCATGGTGTTGTAGGCATACCAACATCCATGATTCCAAATAAGCCCTTCTCATGAAAATTACAAACAATTTCTTCCTAAGAATACTTAGATGACATACAACAACAATAATTTCTGCAACTTCTTCGCACTATCAACACTCAAACTCTCAATTCAGAAAAGTTCCAAATATGGGCAGGACCCAGCCTTTTATAACAATTCTAAATATCTAATCCCTCATTACCTTAGATTTTGTTCAGATTTTGTTCATTAACTGCATATATATCCCTAGATCTTACCAATTTGTCCTCATAAATGCAATTTTTCACATGTTTTAATGTGAACTTTCCTTTTTAACAGTCATATTTTTCTGGTGATATTTGACCATTCATATTGTAGTGAACAATGCTTCTTATGTCACAACTCCTATGTACCTCGACATAATCCAGACTGTAGTGAAGTAACTCCCTACATTGAAGCTCTATGTGTTGTAGTTTATAGTCCAGTGCCCACTTTTAACTGCAAGTGGCACTAAGACTTTCCTTGTTTCTTCCTTAGAACAAGGCTATAGGGACAAGGTTGTCCCTGTACAAATTCAACCTACTGCCATTTACTCTTCCTTGGATCAATTCTCCATTTAACTTCGCTAATTGAACTGCACCTCCATTAGTGATATGCTTGATAATATAGGGGCCCAACCAATGCATATTTAATTTTCTTGGAAATTTTACAAACTTACTGTCATAGAGGAGAACAAGGTCTCCTACCTAGAACTTCTTATGCTAAATGTGTCTATCTTGCCAAGCCTATCCTATTGCTTTTTGTACCTGTTGATGGAATCATGCTATAAATTTTTCTTCTTCTAAAGAAATCAGCTGCGACATTCTTTCCTTCATTATGTCAGGGTCTGCCATATTTGTAAAAGCTACAATCCTCAAGCTAAGCATGATGTACTCCATGGGCATCACAACTTCTTGCCCATAAACTAACCTGAAGGGTGTCTGACCTATCAAATTCTTACATGTGGTCCTATAAGCTCATAAAACTACTGGGATTCTAAGGTCCCAGTTATCTCTATTCATATTGCATACCTTAGTCAGTGCATTCTCCAAAATCTTATTGAATTCTTCTACTATTCCATTGGACTAAGGGTGATAAGGGGTACTCTTTTGATGATAAACTTGGAATTCCTTAATCAATGCTTCAATAGTTTTATTCAAAAGGTGGGAACCTTGATTACTCATCAAAATATTTGGAGATCCAAATCTAGACAATATATACTCAAAAATAAACTTCGTAGCAGTATATGTGCTATAGTCCCTTACTGGTTGTGCTTTGACCCATCTTGTCAAGTAATCAGTTGTTGTAATTATGTACCTCGCACTAGTCCTTTTTCCAGGTGGGTTGATGGGTCCAACAAAATCGATATCCCACTTATCAAAGTTCTGCAATGTAGTTTGTGCTACCAATGGAATCTCATATCTTCTTGAGGTTTTTCCTTCTATTTGATGCATATCACTTTCTCTGCAATATTCCTTTGCATCTTTGTATAGTGTAGGCCACAACAATCCTTCTCTCAAAATATTCTGCGTAGTAGCTTTTCTTGCATAGTGTCCAACAGTTGAACTACCATGAGCTTTTGCTAGAATAGTTTTCCTTTCATGTTCTAGAACATATCTGTACAGTATTTCATTTGGTCCAATGTTATATAATTGTCCTGCTATTAATGAAAATCCATCTTCCTTAACCACTAGTTCTTTCTTCTGCTACGTAGTATACTCTGAAGGAGCCATCCCTGTGGTAAAAAACTAAATGATATCTGCAAATTAGTCATCTACAACTATGATTGCAAATAACTGTGCATCAGGGAGATTATCCTCTATGTTGGTTGGTTCTTCCCCTGTTTCCCATATTTACAACTGATCAGGTCTTTTTTTCAGTCTTCCTAGCTTAACAATGGTTTCAAAGTCAGATTCCTGGAATAACAGTAACCTGCATCTACAAGTATTTCCTCCTAAGATAGGTTTATTAACTAAATACTTCATTGCAAAATTATTTGTAAACATTTTAAAGTGTGATCCCAACAAATAGTGTCTAAATTTTTGCAAAGCATACACCATGGCCAAACCTTCACTTTCTATAGTAGTGTAATTCTTTTCTTCTTTAGATAACTTCCTACCTGCAAAAGCTATAGGATGATAAATATCTCTTGCACTAGGTTGTGCTAATACTACTCCCAAAGCTATACAAGTGGCATCTAGATGGACATGGAATTCCTTATTCCAATTAGGGAACACTAATATAGCCACATCTACCATTTTTTCTTTCAATATGTTGAGGATCTTCTGACATTCTTCATTCCACTGAAAAGTTAAATCCTTCTTTAACAATTTCTCCATAAGCGCGGTGATCTACGCATACCCCTTGATGAATTGCTGGTAATATCGAGTATGTCCCAATGTAGTGTGAAGATGTCTTACTATCTTAGGTGGAGGCATATTCACAATGATAGCAATCTCAGCAGGGCCCACCATTAGGCCTTTAATACACACAATTTGTCCCAACAATATGCCAAAGGGTACACAAAATATGTACTTCTTTAATTTCAAAGAGATTTGATATTGTCTACATGTGTAAAATTATTGTAGTGGCTACAACCACCCTCCAAAATTTTTCCTTCACTTTGTTTTGGAGCCTTCCTCCTCAAAATCTTAGAATATTGTCTTTCACTACTCATGTACTTGTGTTTTATTCAAGTTTATCTTTCACTTTGCAGCTTGTGTTCACTTGCTTTGTTGACTAACCACAAGTTGACCTTGTGACTTGTTTTACATATGTTTCTTGTGTTGTCTTGGAAAACTGCGTAGTCCTTGAAGGCAGCCCGCCTTGCTCTTAGGAATTGCGCAAAGCAGCCTGGAAGCCTGCCTTTCTCTCCAAAGAAACCCCATAGTTAGCCTTGCTCTCCAAAATTGCGTAGAACATCCCAACAGTGAGCTTCGGCTCATAAATTTTGTAGACCCAGCTGACAGCTTATCTTCATCTAGGAAATTGTGTAGAGCATGAGAGGCAGTCAAAGCCACTCAACCCAGGAATTGTGCAAAAGAATTCCATCAACTATTTTCCAATGCATCTACTGACAAGTTGCCCGATTCCCTCCATAACTGTGCAGTTTCTTCATGCATGCATGGAAACCTTTCTCGAAAAATCAAAAAATCAAAAGAAAAAACATCCCTAAAAAATAGGGATCTATTTTTAGCACTCAGAGTTACACTTAAGTCATTTTTAGAAACTTCCCGCCACTTATAATTTTTTCCTAGATTTTTGGCATGCACATCACAAACCCTAAATCTAACAAATCTATTTTAAAAATGCAGCAAAGCTCATTCTACACATTCAATCTTAGATCTATGGCATTCCTGAGGCATCTAGGAATCTTCGGCACAGTTGGTGCAACATTTCTAGGTAAGTTTTTCTTTTTTAGTCTTTTGTTTTTTTTTCTGTCACTTTTATTTCCTTGGCTTGTGTAAGTTATATTTTGCTTTTTTTACTGAATGAAAGCTATATTTTTAATTTTTCTTAACTTGTATAAGTGTTCTTTCAAGTTTTGCATTGCCTTTCTTAAGTTTTGCATGCATAACATTGTTTTTGTACTAAGGGTCACCATTGTGGTGACCCTCTCCACCAGCTTCGTTTTTCATCCATTTGACTTACTCTTGCATTGGTTTTGATTGCATGCATTATCATTCACTCCTATATGCACCATCCTTTGCTCATGCATTAAGATCTACTCATTTTCAAGTTGCCCCTGGGCAGATCTAGGTTTCCTTGGCCCAGATCTAGCTTTTCCTGACATGCACTATGCATTCTTGGATCTCAATGGCTCTGCTTTGGCTCTAGGAATACCATAGAAGTTTCTTGTCACTAGCATCTAGCTATGATATGCACAATTCTAAGAGAGAGTGCCTAGTCTTTCCCACTGGTATTGCGCAATACAGAGTCCCAGCCAGCAATCAAGCAAGACTGAACTGCACATTGTACAATTCCAGTCCACAATCAACCTCACTAACCTATGCTCTACGCAGTTCCAGACAACAATAGGTCTCACTAATAGCTGAGACGGTGTAATGCATAGTTCGAGTTGATAGTCTCCTAGCCTCTAAGAGTCACTACTATGCAATATTTCACAGAAGTCACCCATCTTGTTGCATGAATGATCCTTGAAGTGCTTTGTGTTTTTTAACTGACATTTTCTTGCCATGTGTGTCTGCTCTATCTCCAAGTACATCAATTTTTGATAAGTCTCTCAGTATCACAGGCATCATGGTTTCCAAGAGAGCTAGATTAAAGGACGCTGTAGACAGTGGCACTGGAGACATGGTGGAACAGGTGCCAATGAACTTTCCCATCTATGCAGAAACACAACTGTTTGTAGAGAAGGACATGAAGATTAGATGGAAAGAAATGAAGGACATATTTGCAAGCAGTTTCAAGAAGATCTGGAATATCGACAAGTCTATGTCAACATTCATAACTCGGGCTTGTATAGGGTTGCATGTAGGTACCCTGCCTTCATGTGCGCGGACATCATTCACTGGGTTGTATCACATACTGATCCTGAGATGATGATATTGAGTAATACCAATGGGAGATATCTTGCCACCTTGAGGATGGAAAACTACCATCAGATGTACCACTTACCACAGCTGATGAACTACATGGATGCACTGTTCTTCACTCCCAATGGCAATGTAAACACTATAGATATCATGAAGCATTGGGTAAAAGAGCCATCGAAGTTCACGACAACAGCCAGCCAGGTCTTCAAGATGAAGTCACTCAAGAAGGCTTACCAACTCCTAATCATATTGTCATGTTGCTTGATGGTTAAGAGAGCATGGAGACCTTCGCGTAGAGTTCGGCTGTTATGTTAGATCAGTCAGTAAATGAAGGAAGGCCTTTCAACTGGTTGGACATGTTGGCTCTTGCTAGCTTAGTGGGTCCTGGCTCAGGTTCAAAGTTAATTTTTCCAAACAAATCCCCACACTATTGGCCCTTTTGGCATCAATCCGTGGAGTTTGGACTGAAGTCTCACCTGGAGCAGTATGGGGGGATGCTAGAACCAAGTTTCTGCACCCAGAGATGATTGTGATGTTGTTTATTCCCTAAACCTACCTTTGAATAGATTGACAAGACCTCGAGGCTTATCGATGTAAATTCCTCTTTACCAGCCTCTAGATCTTCGTGAAGGTCTACGACTATCTTGCGCAGACCCCAAACAGGAGAATCAACCACTTACGTGCCTTTGTAATCACCCCTAAGTTTGTTATTACCGATATTGGATTAAGTGTCTGATATCTTTAGCATGTATTAAGATATTCTTCCCGTAAACAGATATTGTTACTTGCATTCATATAACAATGTAAACCATGCAAAAACACACATCAATACAGTATTAAATCATAATCCCATTAATTATCATAACATAAACACATTCATTCATAATAGAAGTAAATGAGAAAAGCACATATATTTCCAAAATAATCTCTTTATTGATACTTTATATTTGCTTACAGACTCAAAACTATCATGTACAATCAGCTATAGAGGTCCACACACACAACTGGAGACTCTACTCTAGGCCTCTGTGCACACAATTGCAAACTCTACTCTAGGCCTCTGTGCACATAGCTACAGAGCCTCTCTTCTACTCTAAGACTCTTCACACTTCAACCCCAATGACCCATTACATTCATCCTTTGCTTATGACTTAACTTAGAATCTCTAAGACTCTCTTTATTGATATTTTAGATTTGCTTACAAACTCAAAACTATTCTGCACACTCAGCTATAGGGGTCTACACACACAACTGGAGACTCTACTCTAGGCCTTTGCGCACACAACTGCAGACTCTACTCTAGGCCTCTACGTACATAGCTATATAGCCTCTCTTCTACTCTAAGGTTCTTCACACTTCAACCCCAATGACCCATTACATTCATCCTTCGCTTATGACTTAACTTAGAATCTCTAAGACTCCCCTTTTTATACAATCCCATGGTCCATGGACCATGGGTAGATCTAATAAATCCAACACAACTTAAATAAAAGAAGGGAAAATCCCTTTCTAACACTTACTATCTACACATTCCACAACCACAACTTTTGGAGACTTTACACTTTACATCACAAAAAATTGGGCTTTCTACCCCAAACCTTGGGCTTCTTGCCCCAAAATTGATCGCAGGGGACCCTGTCCCAATAGGCCCCCAACACAAATATTGTGACTCACCCCTAAGTCACTCTGTTGATGAGGAGATCTTGTTGCAGAGACCTACCAACTCAACCTACGCTACTTCTACCTCGGTCAAACTCTGTGTGGTTGCCTGCTTGAGGTGCTCAACTAGTTGCTTGGTCCCTAGTCCTGCACTATCTTCTTTAACATTCTATTGTGTCCTTTGTATGCCTGTCAGCTTCTCTTCAATGGTGGCAAAGATAAAATATGCCTTGTCCAACCAAGGCCCCAATCTGGCCTTGCGAACCATCTATTTTCGTTGCACTGTCTCCACTTGTTCGAGCAACTACTTTGCCTCATACAACTTAGGTAGTCGTTGTGAGATATCGACGGTGCACGTTGTCACTCTTGCTTCGTCATATTGTTGTTGCAATTAACAGGCCTCTACATTCAAACTCCGTAGGTTAGGATCCTCCTACAGAGTTGTAATGACCTCCATCGACAGTTTAAAGTGCGGTCCAATCCACCATTGTGTCATCCACTATTGCTACTACATCTTTTACAGCTGGCTCGTGTTGTTCTCTAACCTCTGGTGGAGTTTAAGGTTGTGACTTCAACTCAAGCTCTATGATTTTAAGGTTCAGTTCAAACTGAACCTTGGCCATCTGTTTCCACGCATCACACACTCCTACAGCCAACTTCCTAATCTTGGCCTCCACCGGTGCTTCTTCTGGGATATGCAGCTGCGGAACGGTTCTGCATGCTTCGGCTACCACTGATGTAGTGCGCTCATTCTTCTCCTGAACCTTCTTCCAAGCTTCTAGCATGGCTATCTTCTCAATGAATATATTTTCTTTGTTGACTTTATGGTCATTGATCATGCTCAACACATGGTGCTCTCGGGCCTTAAGCTCTTCAATCACACCTGCTTGTAGTGTGTGCAGGAATTCACTAGGGAGCGCAGCCAAGTGGAGGCCAACATTCCTCAATGCAATGACAATAGCCTTGCTAGCTTCCGCCTCCATGCTTAGAGCTCCATCTGACAGTGTGACTGCTTGGAGATCCAAGGATTGAACCAAATCTGCAGCTTGAGTGGTCCCCGGTGCCAAACTAGTTGATGTCGCACCACTTTGCCATGCACTTGCCTACAGTTGAGTTGTTTGGATCTGCAGCTCATGCAAACCTGTCTATATGGCACTTAATTCTTGCTTTTTTTGTTGCTCAAACTGCTACAACAGTTCCACGATCATATCCCTCCGTCAAGGTGATTGGATTGAGCAATGATTTGGAGGCCTTGGTCTTCTTTTGTTTCCCATCCTTTTCCTGTTCCATATGTCGCTTTATGCAAAAATGAGTGATCTCCAGATCTCCGCCTCCTGTTTCGACTGTTCATTGTCCTCTGTTTGGGGCACGGGAGATTTATTTTTTACTCTTGTCAGAGCCACACTCTTCCTGCTCTACTTTCTCCCTTGTGGCGAGCTCCGCTTTTGTGTGTGCCTTGTCCTTGGTCACCTCCTTCCTCTTGTCTACCAATGGTTGCACCTTTATTCGGGCCGCTTCCTTCTTCTTTTCTGTGGACTTGCTAGTCCTAGCAGCCAAATTTGATGCTATGTGCCATTCTGCTGGCAATCACTTGAGGACCTCTACAATGGCATCATCCTTATCTAGGTATGGTAAATCATACCAGTTCTGTACTCGATTCTTTCATTCCCAGATGTAGATACGTTGGAAGTCTGCTTTGAACTTCACGTATTTAGATAGTTGATCAAAGACGGTTGGTGACAACCGCAACTTTTTGTTGATGGCCATATGAAGGCTCATCTCCATCACTAACCAAAAGAAATTACTTTCTCAGATGCGCTCAGCTTCCCTAGTAGCCCATAAAGATTCAAATTTTTCCGCTTCTAGCAAATTTGTCTCAATCGAAGGAAATTGGTTATCCTTCGGCAATGTCCACGTGACCAACAGAATTGGAAGTAAGAGCCACGAGTAGTGAAATGTCTTGTTGTGGTCATGTGCCTCCTTGTAGTTAGCGAGCAACTCACTGCACAAGTAGCACACCCATTTGAACTGCACGCCCTCCGTGCACTAGGCCACTAGCGAAAGCATTGGTGTTAAAACCTTGTCCGCATGGCACTTTCGCATTAACTTTCCAGCCAAAATTTGGGTGGCCACCTTCACCGCAAGGTCCGTAATACTGGAAATTGAATATCCATGTGGATTTTTGACAAGTTTCAACTTGTCCTTCATCTTCTCGGTGAGGTTGTGCTTGCTTATATTTCTGCCAAATGCCTTGGCCAGATTCAGTCCAGAATGTGGTAACAATGTGATCCAATGGATCAGCATGTTAGGTATAGGAGTTGGCTCACCTAGCCATAAGCACCAGTTGTGCAACAGGAACATCAATTGCTTGATGACAATAAAATTTATCGGGGCGCGGTGGTAATGTGACACCCATAGCAGATTCAACAATCCTACCTTATTGACCTCGCGAATCCACTCCACCGGCTCTAGCGTGGTGACACTAGATTCCTTGTAGAACACCCTTTTCAAAAAAGTATCAGTAGCTAGGTGAGGAAATTGCTCAATGTCCCCCAACTCCCAATCCTCAAGCTTCAGGTGTGGGACGCACGCCAAGCATGAACCTTCAAAATTTATAGCTTCTGGAAGTAGGGGCATGTGAAGAAGGAACTATCCCTCATCTGGGTCCTTTGGGACTTTCACCTTGCCCTGGGGTGGAGGGATGTACTCTAGAAGTTTCGAGATAGGGTCTACCCCCTCAATATCGATGTCTTTCGTGCCCTCATAGGCCTCTAGGTCTACCACTTTTCTCTTTTCCTATGCAGTTGGCTTTTCTTTTCTTTGGGCCTATGTAGCTAGATGTTTCCTAGGTGACTCGCGCACTGGAAACACCTTCTTCTGTTTATCTTTCTTCAGCTTTGGGACCTCCCTTTTCGGTGCAGGCTTTGGCCTAGATGACCATGACAACTTAGGCACTGTTGTGGGAACCTCCATTATTACAACCTCATGGCAGCTCCCTCAGAGGCAATAGACCCTCCGACACTAGCGGTCTCAGCTGATGCAGACATGAAGTTGTTAATGAGCTACTAGGTTTCCTCAGGTAACCTCTCAATAAAGAACTAGCGATTAAGTCCTCAAAGAATGCACGATTCATGCACACCAGATAGCATGACACATAAACTCTCAGAATGCAAAGTGTCTCTCATTGGATCGCCATATTTAATTTATAGGCAAACTCGAATTCAAATTTGACTATTCCCCCTAAAATATGCTCATAAATGTTAGATTGGCGACATATTTTCAAAGATCTCGCTCTTAAATTCAACCTTAAATGTTTCCCCCCC
>APFE030763737.1:42047-72363 GCA_000404065.3 Pinus taeda | reverse complement strand
CCCCCCCCCTGACACAGGCTTGTTGACTAGGTACTTTAATGCAAAATGGTCTATATACATCTTAAAGTGTCTGCCTAGCAAGTAATGCCTGAACTTGTAGAGCACATACACCATAGCCAACCCTCCACGCTCCGTTATCGAATAGTTCTTTTCATCCTTCGATAGCTTCCTGCTCACAAATCCTATCAGGTGATCCAGTTCTCCTTCACTGGCCTATGTCAGTACTGCTCCCAGCACAATACATGATGCATCCACATGGACATGAAATTCCTTCTTCCAATCCGGGACGATTAGGATCGACACGGTGACTATATTTTCTTTTAACACATACAACCTCCGCTGAAAATCCTCATTCCAATAGAATGTAGCCTTTGCCATGGTATGCCTCTTCATTTGGTCTTGATGATGAACCACACTTGTTGGTTCGAAACACGTCGGCCAAAAGATTCTCTCATGTGATTTCTACAGAAAGACTTTGTTTAGTTTCTCCATCGGCGCGGTAATCTGAGCATAACTATTGATGAACTTTCCCTAATAACCAATATGACCCAGTGTTGCACACAACTATTTAACATTTCTTGGCACCTCCAAATTAATTATAACAACGATCTTAGCCAAGTCCTCCATTAATCCTTGTCTGCACACTATATGACCCAAAAAAATTCCAAAATGGACACAAAATAAACACTTTTTCAAGTTTAGTGTGATTTGATACCTCCAGAATGTATCCAACATCAAGCACAAGCTAGCTACATGGCACTTTACCAGCCCAAACACCATCCAATCGTCAAAGTATACCTCCAAAAACTTGTGAATGAACCCTTTGAACGTCGCAATGACTATGCGCGAAACTATTGTTGGCACATTCTTCAGTCCAAAAGGCATTACTGTATATTGGAAGCATCCCCACTCGATCACGAAGGTCATCTTACTCCTATATTCCAATGTGATCTTGATCTGATGGTACCTCGAGAACCCATCAGTGAATGAATATGCTTCCTACCCTCCTACACTATCCATCACTTCATCGGTGAATGAAGTTGGAAAAGGATCATGCACACAAGCATCATTCAACTCCTTGAGATCTATGTAGATCCTTATTTCATCATTCTTCTTCTTTTCCTAGACAACCATAGGACTTACCCAGTCAAACTCCTCCACTAGTTCAATGATTTCCAACATTTTATCCAACTCCAAGTGGACCTTTTCCTTATACTCAAGATTAAGGTGATATGGTCGTTGCTTCACGGGCTTCGCATCTGGTTTCAATGTTATCTTCATTACTCCTAAAACACCTATTATCGCTTTCACGTATGAAAACTTTGTAGGGAACAAATCCTAGTACTCGTGGAGGAACTTAGTGACCTTATCCACTGTAGCATCATCCTAGTAGTCCCCTACCTTTGCAAACTTTGGCTCCGCCTCTGTCCCAATGTTCACTTGTCGAGTTTTTAGTGGCGCAGTGATATTTGCATTCTCTATCTGCGGCCCCTCAACTTCATGGTGACCTTCTATCTCTGGGCTATTAATGTTCCTTGGATCTGTTGTGTGTGGAGCATGATTGTTCAGAGGTCTTTGTTTCAGCTGGATGTATACCCCAGGAAGTTTTGTACACCCCTCCATGTGGGGGGGCGCGGGGGGAACTTGTCCCCCCCGCGGGGGTCCGAGGGGGCCCATCCCCCCCGGCTGGGGGGTCCGGGGGCCAGCGGTCCCCCGGCGGGGGCTCAGGGGCAGTGCCCCCAAAGCTAAAAATAGATGTAAATTTGCCTTGTAAAAGTATAGTAATTTCTAGTCAATCTGAGTCGTTCATTAGGTGGATGATCTGACGGTAGAACTTATGTTTAGTTTAGGGTTTTTTGCCCTAGAAGGCAACCCCTCTCTTTGTATGAGGGTATTGTATTTTGAGGCGGCGATAGAGGTGCATTCTGTGTGAGCGGGAAATAGAGAGGTGAGACTATGAGAGAAAATAGAGGATATTACAGCGGCTTTGCTGTAGGTTGTGTCTCTTCATTTTGCTGGATAATAGAAAGGAAGGACTGGCTGTTCGAGGTGGACGTAGCCCAAACTGGGTGAACCACGTATATCTGTGTCTCTCTTGTTTTGTGCGTTTTCTGTGTTAGGTAAACTTGACTCAGGATAGAGTCAAAAGTTGACGAGGTTAAATAGTGATGGTTTTGGGGCACATGGTATTGTACACCCATGGTATTCTGCCCGTGGTATTATATGTAATGGAGCCTATAAAAGGCTGGAAGGACTTCATTGTAAAGCAAGGGCTTGGAGGTGAGCGGTGAAGGCTCACTTGGCCGGATTGGCCAGGGTTTTGGCCAAGGATAATGAAATTTCATTATGATTGGGTTTTTCCCCGGATTTGGGGTTTTCCTGGATAAACATTTGTATTTATGTGTTTATGGTTATTGCTGGTTAATTTTATATTTATTCCTCTCGGTAATTAATTTATGTTCTTGGGTAAATTTCTTAACAATTGGTATCGGAGCCAAGTTGGCTTGAGAAGAACGTATTTTGTTGCCAAGGGTTTGTTTTGGTTTGGTGAATGAAGGGGATATGATTTGTTGCGTTGATGCTATGGATATAGATCAACCAAACAAGAAGCATTGCACGCTATCGCGCTCTAGATCCAGATCAAGGCTTCCTGGTGAAGTCACCCCAGGCGAGGGTTTCAAGGATTCATCTCAGAAATTAAAGGTAGTTAAACTTGGCACGAAGGCAACAAAGAAACAAAACAAGGATGCCCACAATTGAGAGAAGATGGGTCAGAATAGGAGCAGCAATAAAAATAAAATTAAATTAATGAAGTCAAAATTATTGCATGTAAATGGGCATATTACTGTAAGACCTGGGTAAGGCATGTGTAACCTCGGGCATCCACGGTTAAAGTCTGGGTTGACTAGGTGATAGGGTGATGTCAGGTTCACAATACCCGAGTAAAAAACCTTTGGAGTGGGTTAATGAGCTAGCGTGGCGGATAATTGTCTCATTAGCCAGGTTTTGGCTGGAGCTTAGTCAAGGAACCCCAAGTTCAAGTATTAAGGGGGGAAATGTTTAGGTAAAACTTGACGTCAGGATAGAGTCAAAGTTGACGGTAAATAGTGATGGTTTTGGGCACATTGTTATGTACACCCAGGTATTCTGCCCGTGGTATTATATGTAATGGAGCCTATAAAAGGCTGGAAGGACTTCATTGTAAAGCAAGGGCCTGGAGGTGAGCGGTGAAGGCTCACTTGGCCGGATTGGCCAGGGTTTTGGCCAAGGAGAATGAAATTTCATTATGATTGGGTTTTTCCCCGGATTTGGGGTTTTCCCAGATAAACATGTGTATTTATGTGTTTATGGTTATTGCTAGTTAATTTTATATTTATTCCTCTCGGTAATTAATTTATGTTCTTGGGTAAATTTCTTAACAGGATCCTCCTCTTTTCTTTAGCAGTCACATTGTATCACTCCAGTGCATGGCACAACTAGGTGGTCCAATCTGGTTGAATCAAATCCAAGGGATCTTGTGGGATTCTGAAGATCGCTGCTTTGACCTCTTGCAGTACTTCATCAATGCACTCAAATCCATCTTCAAAGTTTCATGTCATCAAGAATCCTTGTCTCAAAATATCCCATTCGTCCATGTCATGGAAGAGCTCTGTTTCCAAGTACCAATTCATTGGTATTAAGTCTAAAGTGTGACAGAACAAATGCAACCACTCTGGTTGCAGTTCTACCCCATAAGCATCAGTCCATTTTGCTAAGTGGTCACACAGATCACTCCTTCCATCGTATTTCTTTGTCAATTGCACCTTTGGGTGAACAAACCGTACCCCCATTATTCTTTTGTATTCGTGCCATCCATTGAAATTGTCTTTCTGCGTACCCTACCATCTTGTAGGCTTAGCTTGCAATGCCAAGCCAAGGCTTGGAAGCGATGCTTCTTTGGAACTTCCCTTTTAAATGCATCCAGAAATTTATCAACGTTAGTTAAACCATCATAATAAGGTAGACTTCTTACCTCCGATGATATGCAGCACAATGATTTGGTCATCATGTTACATTGTAGAGTAGACACTTCGTGTAATCGATTTTGCCAGTGTTCCAATTCCTCATATGAATCTGACATGCAGGAGATTTCGCGGTCCCTTGCAATACATCCATCAGCTCTCAAATTCACCCAATCTTGATCTCACACTATTATCTTATAAATTTGGTCCAAATCATCGTCACTTCAGAATCGTAGGTTGGTTCAGTATAGCATGGTCCTTCTGCAAGGTCCAAAGGTACTACTATACAGAGCGATTTTATTTCAAATGACATCATTTGCTTCTTCAAATTGATCACCCCATTCATGTCAATAACCCAATCAATCCCAAGGAGTGTGGGGTAGGGATTGCTATCATCGACAATCTCTATCACTTCGAAATCCTCCAACGGCTTGTGCCTTCAATATTGACTATCACTCCCTGCAATCTTCCCATGGGGATAATCTTTTGCTGATTCACCATCCTCAATTGAATAGGAGACCACTTCAGTGTAGGTCTCCACATTCTCTCGCATGTCTATTTCAGAAAAGAATTCACATCTAACCCAAGATCCAGAATAACTTAGTCCATTTCCTACTGTCCTACTTGCGCGGTGAGCCTCATCTCATGCCCTGTTCTTGCCTTATGCTTACCAATTTTCTTAATGGTCCCTCAGGAGAATTACCAATAGATTTATTGATTAACTTTTGTAATCCTTTTATGGCCTTTCTATTGTGTAACAACTTCATACAGGTCTCAGAAAAGGTAGTAAGCATGGAGGAGTCCATTTCATTATACTACTTATCATGACTTCCTGAGGTAGAATCTTAAGCAAATCTTTTATTCGCTTCAATGAAGGTTTCCTTCACACACTCCAAATCAAAGCCAACCTCCTTCTTTAGAGCTTTGTGGACCCATTCACCTTCTTCAAGTTTCTTTCCCTTATCTTTGCCAATCAGCATTCCACTTCACAACATAATATTCACATTGGGATCCTCTTCGTGGGGTTCAACCCTCATCATCTAAAAGTTCTGCATAGGATGTTGAGGTTGCGTCCCCTTTTCACACATATTATCTATTAATACACAGTGATCTTCTATCGTGTGGTCAAACTAGGTATAGTATCGGCACGATAGCCACATCGGGTTCGTACAATCTTGCGCATAGTGTCCTAGCCCCTCACAATTGTAGCAAATAACTTGCCCCTGACCTCTCACAGGTCCTCGTCCACCTCGGCCTCATCCGCGTCCCTGATATCCTCCTTGTGCTCGTCCAATGCCTTGATCTGGAGGTCGCGTTTATGTGTGCATTTGATACATAGGCATTCTCTCCATCATTAACTCATAAGTATGGTAATTGCACTCCTCATGACTTACTAATTTGTAAAAGTTGGAGAAGAGATGTTGGAGTTTCTGTACAAATTTTTGCAGCAAGTTGCAATTATTTGTCACATTTTTTCCATCTACCTGACCGATAGAAAACCAAAATGCGGGCCCTATACTTGTCCCTACTTGAGCTTTCGGCCTTAGATGCATTGGTCCTCATCCTATAACATAATTCGTGAAGATAGGGTAATGATCTTTATCTTTTCCCTGACTCTTACATTTCAAACACCAAACTTCTTTGCACACATCTGGCCAAGCCGCTCTATCCTTCTTCAGATTTTGGAATTCTAGGCAAAGGTTCTGCAACTCTACATGAATCTGCTAAACTCCCAAAGAAACATCTTGAATTGGTGTCTCGTACAATCTCATCGCAATTTCCAGGGCCTCTGCCTGGGTCCCAATTTTTTGCTATGATAAAGCAACCCTTGGATGAGGCAAGAGCGAAGCCACAAACCATTCGCGGTGCTACCCATCTATAAGATTCATGTTAGCTTCATGGATCTTTCATTTCAATCTCTAATCTAGCTCCCAGGGTGTCTCGCCAGGCTTCATCATGATCTCCTTGAATCCAACGATTGATTGCAATTTAGATTTGGTTCTACTGAATTCCTTATTCAGCATAGTTTGAATGTCTGCCAATGTAGTTGTCGATTTATCAATGTAGTACTTAATATACCACGTTAGTGCATGTTCCTATAAGGTAATAACCAACCTTACTTTCTTCATATGATCATCTATAATTTTATGGGCTTGCCACACACCCTTCACGACGAACCAAAACTGGTTTGGGTCCTCTTTTCCCAAGCCCTTGAAAATGGGAACTTCACTGTATTCGCCATATTGATGAGTGGTGGAGTTGGTGGTGGTGTGGGCGAGGGTGTATGCGGTGGAGGTGAAGATGGAGGTGGTGCAGGTGGATGGGGTATTCACAGGAACCCTCACCTTATTAACTGCACAGTGCTTTGTCGAGAAGCTTGTGTTGCTTCTTCGTCGTCACTTAGAGGAGGCTCAATCAGTGGGCTATATTAAGGACATGTTCCCCTTCTATCCTTGAATAAATTTCCACTTCACGTAGCTCCAAACATAAAGGTAATTTCATAACCCGCTTTTCACACAAGAGCACTTTAATCTAAGTATTCAAATATCTCAAATACTTACCTCGCAGTCCCTTGAACAAGCGTCACTCTATTTTTTTGTAGCTGACCAAGGTATCGACCATGAATTTTTTCACAAATCCTCCAAGGACATGATAAAGCCAGTGATCAACGCCAGGCACAATCTTATCTTCATAGGCTTCCAATATTTTCACTAACTCTGGGGTCGACACTATTGGACCATCAAGCCTCCACCTTCCCTAGCCATCTGCCAATTTAACGATCCACTCATATAATTTGAATGGGAAGGAACATAAGAAAATTTTGCTTGTCTCTATGTACAAATAGCCATCGAACCACTTCTCTTTCATCAATCATAGGTTCCTGTTCTCTTGCGTCACGAATTCGTGGATCTTCCTATCCAGCCAATCTTCAATTTCTTTTTTGTTGGATTCTAGTGATGTGACATCACACATCTCTTTATGCAAATCTCAGTCCCGACAATGAAACCATTTTTTGGCTTAGTGGGTCCTGACCTAGGTTCAGAGTTAAGTTTTCCAAACAAATCCCTACACTACTATCCCTTTCGACATCAATCCACGGAGTACGAACTAAAGTCTCACCTGAAGCAGTATGGGGGGATGCTAGAACCAAGTTTCTGCACCCAGAGATGATTGTGATGTCATTTTGTGGCCTAAACCTACCTTCGTGTAGATCGATAAGCCCTGGAGGCTTATCAATGTAACTTCTTCTTTACCAGCCTCTAGACCTTCACAAAGGTCTACGATTGTCTTTCTTGGACCCTAAACAGGCGAATCAATCACTTATGCACATCTGTAATCACTCTTAATTCTGTTATTTCCCAGATCAACTTAAGTGTCTGATATCTTTAGCATTCATTAAGATATTCTTCGCGTAAAAAACCATTCATAAATGTGCATCAATACAGTATTAAATCATAAACCTATCAATTATCATAACATAAACGCATTCATTCATAATAGAAGTAAATGGGCAAAACACATATATTTCCAAAATAATCTCTTTATTGATACTTCAGATTTGCTTACAAACTCAAAACTACCCTGTGCACTTAGCTGCAGGGGTCCACACACACAGCTACAAACTCTACTTTAGGCCTTTGCGCACACAACTGTAGAGCCTCTCTTCTACTCTAAGACTCTTTGCTCTTCAACTCTAATGACCCATTACGTTCATCCTTTTCTTACGACTGAACTTAGACTCTCTAAGACTCTCATTTTTATACAATCCCATGGTCCACGGACCATGGGTAGATCTAATAAAGTCAACAAAACTTACATAAAAGAAGGGAAAATTCCTTTATTACACTTACTATCTATGCGTTTCGTGACCGCAACTTGTGGAGACTTTGCAATTTGCATCACAAAAACTTGGGCTTTTTTCCCCAAAACTTGGGCTTTTGCCCCAAAATTGACCGCAGGGGACCCTATCCCAACAACTCTTCTGCTGAAAGTGCATGTGTCTGCTGCCTAGAATCCACCTAAGGATGGACAAGAAATATTCTTTATGTCCACGTACTTTCTTGATGCAATCTATGCCCAACAACATTTCCCTACATGTGTTGGACATAGACACCATCAAACGAGGTTGTGAATGTCTATTGAAAGTTTCTCTCTGAGTGCAACTAACGAGGAGTCATGGTGAGGCTGCTTGACCACTTTATTGACTCGTTGTACAAGATGATATTCAAACATGATCCACCTTGCATGTCCCAGGAAGTAATGCAGGAATTGCTTCACATTACAGAGTGGTATGCCTCACCCATTGGCACCTTCATCAGAATGTTCGGCACGGAGAAGCCTTTGCATGAGCTACTGAGGTTTGCCATGAACAAGTTGGTCTTGAAAGCAGTTGCATACCACATCTCCACAGGGTTATCAACAAGACTGCACAGGAGGAGGAAGGCACGATGACCTACTCTTCCTTTGTGGATTGCTTAGTATGATATCTTTAATTTTAACATAATCATCATTTTATACATTTTTATGTTAATTTATTTTATGTTATCTTGTAAGATTTATCCCAAGACTCATTCTCTCGATTTCCTTCCTCTTGATTTGCTAGCATTTTCTTCAATTTGGTTTGGTTGCCTTTTCATTTCACTTTTCAATAAAATGGGGGAATATTTTTATTTCGTTCAACTTGGTATAATAAATAGAAAAGTGGTTTTATGCTCTATTTTCTAATTACGAAACCTTATCCTAAAAGAATACTCCAATGAATATGATTTCGTTATGCTGATTTTTAGCTTTTCTAACTAGTGAAGTCTATGCTTCTGGTTCTTTTAATTGAAATCAACCATCATTATCTAATGGACTATATTTTTATCCCCATTTTCATGAAAGAAAAATATATTTAGCAATAGTTAATTAAGGTCATTAGTTATTAAAGAGAAAGTCTAATCAAGTAAATATTAGTTACCTTAAAAAAATTTATGTCATCCCTCACTCATAAGGAGCAATTTTCCACCCCATGTATTAAGTAATCTCTATGAGATTAATGATAACCATAGTTTAACATAATAAATAAAAATGGTCAATTGAAGGATAGGAGGTTTCATCATGATCTGACATACCATGATCATAGGTTTTAACATTGTGACATTTGGTCACCAATCCAAGGTAGTTTTTTTCGACCGCAAGGTTGAAGGACATAGGGTCTCATCATGAGCCATCTTGTTCACTGTTTTAGATCTTATGAATGGAATTGTCATTAACTGGTTACTAAGCTAAGACAATGATCTTCAGTTAGCATCAAAATAATCTTTGAAATCATCTTGTAACTATGCATTTATTTCTAATAGATGGGACACTGGCATCTAAAAGGGTTAAGAGGAATCCCTGTCGAGGCTATAGATGCCTGCTGGCAGCAATGACCATGCCTATGGTATGGAATTTAAACTAACACTATGTTTTATTTGATTACATTGCTTACTTCAAAACTGATTGTCAACCAAGCTGACTATTGTACATACAAATTTTTTGAATACACTAAAGCCATGGGGTAAATTTTATAAGTTCATGAACAACGATGGATATGATTTTTGTTTGTTAATGGTGCATGACAGGGATGAAACTACTAGGATATATGAATTTTTCATTTTGCATCATTTAACTATAATTCCTTTATTTTTACAGGTTTCATATCTTTAAACTAGAGATAATTTCTTCTTCCCAGTGAGTCGTCATTGATGTGGCCACAACCCCCCCCACCCCCCCCCCCCCCCCCCCCCCACCAATAATTTTTGCACAAAATCATGGGGACCCTTCATTTTTATTTTTTGGAAAACTCCCTTTCTATTTCCATTTTGAGTGATACTTGATTTCTCTAGTCTTTATTACCTAACATTGAGACTTTTTTAGGGGTTGATCATGTCTTGGATATTACGATTATCACCTTTCTTGTTGGATTGTCAAAATCTCTTCGCTACCTCTCGAGTCATGACCACATTCTCTTAGTGGCCATGAGAAGGAAATGTGGCACCTTTAGTTGCCACATCACCTCATGTTTTGGTTTTTCTTTTTCTCGATCGACATCTCTTCCACATCAATTTCCACAACACCTCACATTGTCACTAAATTTATTGTATGATTGATTGTTTCTTGGTGTTCAACTACTGCTTGGCTCGATACCTACATTAAAAAGGTATGTCCTTCTATGTTAGTATCTCAATCTGAATATGGAAAACTCAGATTTGGAGAACCTGAATCAATGAATGGTGTTAGAATCAATCACTTCACATCTTGTTATATTTGCTTCCACAAAAAAAAAAAAATTATCGCGACATTTGAGATGATGATTCGATAGCTTTGGCAAGTTGGGTGAATCAAAAATTCATAATTGGTCTCATCATTGTCTATTCTTCTCACTAAATTCTCACCTAAATCTCAAATTCAAAGCATATTTGGTTGTTGTTTTGAGGCTTCTGCGATTAGTGCTTTGTGTGTTGTTTTCTTTTGGAGTTCTCGCATCCATGATTGTTTGTATCGACGATTCGAGCCATCCACCATGGCTCATCATTAGGATAGATCAATAATTATGTAGGATAGATCTCATTGGATTTGAATAAATAGGGTTAAGAGATGCATAGGGAATGGAAGCCGACCTTGCCAGACTTGTTTTGTAATTTTTAGGTTTTGATTTAATTATATACTATTATAAAATAGAATGATTTACATTAAGTTTGAAATATTTAATTATATAATTGAAGTGTTTAATTATTAATTGTTATGTTAATATCAGTAATGTAAAATAATTTAATTATTTTAATTTGATATTTTTTGTTTGTAAATTAATATTTTTAATATTTAATTATATGATGAGATTTTTTTATTTTTTCTTTTCTTTTTCAATTTAATGAGAATTATTGTGATGGGATTTTTATTTATTTCAAATATTAATATTAAATTGAATTTTTTTTATTTTTTTTTATTTTTTTTTTATTTTTTTATGATTAATTTATATTATGTTTGTTACTACTTTGTTTCATACTTAAGTTTATTTAGTTTTGTTCTTGTTATTTAGAGTAAATTAATTAGTCTAATTTTAATAATAATCTTAACGTTAATTAATACTAGTTTAATATTAGTGCTTGTTTCTATAATTGTAATGTTAATTAATATTAATGTTAATATTAGTAATCTACGGTTTATAGTTTTTAGTTTTAATAGGTAAATTAATGTTTTTAATTTTAAGAATTGGAAGTTTGGGTAGGTGTTTAGTACAGGTGTGAAGTGTGGAGAATGTTGGGGAGGGAGGTCAAGTTTAAAGGGGGAAGGGTTTGGTTAGGAAAGGGTGTTCTAGGACGTTAAAGTAGGAATCCAATTGTCACTTATTTTGCATCCTTCGTCTCGATTGAGGTTGTTAGGGTTTCTACCTATTTCTATGGCTTCTCTCAGTTTTCTATGGTGATAATGATCAATTTTGGCTACCACCTTAGAGTTTTCAATGCAGATGTGATGATTGGTTTTACTGGAATGTTCAGCTAGAGCTGAGGTTTTTGAGCGATTATTTTTTATATCGGTGGCATGTTCTTGCATTCTAGTATAGAATGGTTTCTTTGCATTAATTGATTGCAGCCATTGCGTTTACATTTTTTTTTAAAGAATATTTGTAAGTTGATCATCATCATTATATATTTCACTTTAAACTTTGTACTCCTGCAAGTTTAATAACGAATTTGTGCAGCGATTTATTTAAGAAGTTATGATTGATTGCACTATTGCAATCATTCATAAAATTATGACTGTTTCCCATAAATAGATCCCATGCATAGAAGACTCATTATTGATAAATGCCATAGGATTGAAAGTGAACTAATTCCTTTCTTTTTATCAATGTCCCATCCTACAATTCTCTATTGATATTGAAGAAATTGCTTTATTTCCTCCTATAGACCAGGACTATTGCTGAGACAATGAGATTCTTAAAAAATCTTGCATTTTCTCTTTGATCCATACAAAGGAGTTGTACATTTATGTATATAAATTTGTGCTTTAACGATTTTTATAATTGTTCTTTTGTAACATAAAATTGTAGAGTTGTTTTTAATATTTAATTAATATTAGAATTAACAAAATGCAGTTTTAACATAATATATATAGTAGCATTTATTATTGAGAGATTAATTTAATTTAGTATTATATATAAAATAGAATAGTAATAGTAAGGAAATTTTAGATAAATCATTATTTGATAGTAATTTGTTTGTAGTTAGGAAGATTAAAATAAAAACATTTACCTAGGATTAACATTTATTTTAATGTAGTGTTACTAAAGTAGTATATATACATATATTAGAATAAGGAATACTTAGTTAGAATTAATTACAATAATATACATTAACAATAATATACTTTAATATAATAAAGTAGTGAATTAATAGTATTATAGTTAATGGGTTAGGATTATATTATAGGATCTATATTAAACATTAGGTAACACTAAATAAGTTCATTTAGGATAAAATTAACATAATATAGGACTCATATTAGTATAGATTAGCATCTAACATAATTTTAATATTAAGGTGGTATTAACATTTAGTTAACACAATATCATAGGACTAATGGCTAATGTCAACTTGATATAGGATAAGTAAAATTATGTTAGAATAAACATCTATCTAACATGATAGGATTAAAAATAAATATTAGAGAGTAATATAGTGCGGTGTGGATAGATTAAGTCTAAGTAGAATTATGTTAGAATAAACATCTATCTAACATGATAGGATTAAAAATAAATATTACAGAGTAATATAGTGTGGTGTGGATATATTAAGTCTTAATTTAGGCTAAAATAACCATTCGTTGGGGCTTGGCTGAGCCCCCAAGTCAGCTTAAGGATCTCTTTCTTGCCTAAGCACAACAAGAGGGTTGATTTTATGTCTCTTCTATACTGGTAAGTAAAAGACATAGTTTAAGCCAATAGAGATAGAGAGAGGGCAATTGGACCCAATTCAAATAGGAAGAACCACTATTACAATTGGAAATAGAGTTGATTTAAGTTCCCGATAAGGTGGTCTCCCTTATAATGTTGATATGGTCATTTTGGGCCATCAACAAGCCACAATGACTCCAATTTCTCGTAGTACCTCTCTTTGTCTTGAATTTGTTTCATTAGAACTTATTATATACTTTTATATTCTTTCAAATGAGCCTTGACTAGGGTTATTTCTTCAACGATACTACTCTCTTTGATTTCCATTCCTTTGTTTCCATTTTTTATCCCGTAAATTTCTTTTAATGCATTCATTAAATATTTTTTTCATTATTATCAGATTCACTAGGCAATTGATCATCAAAACCCATAACAAATTTGTAATCATAGTTAGAGTTTGGGTCTTCATCTAGCTTATCATTCTTTGTACCTTCACTATCTTCATGAGAATAGAAACTTTTCTTCTTAGAAAAATTCCTTTTGAAATTTTTCTTAAAGGTGTTATTTCCCTTCTCTTCCTTATCAACATTGTCTTTGTATGTACATTTAGCACCATAGTGTCCAACCCTTCCATAAGAAAAAAAAATTAAATGGAAACTTATCGTGAACTTTTCAGTTCCCATTTTCAACTTCCTAATGAATTTTTCCTCCTCTTCATTTGAGATATAGTTGGTGCTTTTAGGTTCTTTCTTTTGTTTTCCCTTGCTTGTAGCTTCTCTAAATTTTGATTGGCCCCCTTTTTTCCTCATTTCATAGGCTGTTAAAATCCTATGGAGTCTTTCTAGGGATAATTGAATCTTGGTTGAAACTTTGGTTGAAACTTTCACATTAGATTTTGGAGTTAGTGACCTTAATATCTTCTCAAAATTTGTAGATTCCACAAACTTATCACCAAGTTTGGAGTCATTGCCCCATGCCATTACCCTTCTGGTTAGATACCATTTTTTTCCACCCCCTGGATTTTACTCTACACCTAGTATTTCTAGATTGAGTTTACCTAACATTACCTTTGGGATCTTGGTCTAGTACATCAATCCTCTCGCAAACACTCTCCCTGATCAACTCAAAACTTACATTTCTTTTGACTTTGGTTCAACAAGTCGTTCCTACCCCTTCCTTTGCTCCAGTTCCAAAAAATACTCAACAAGAACCTACTCTTATTGCGAAAGCATATGGTGTGGGGGGAAATGCCCAAACAATGGAAACAAAGACAAGGCACCCCAACCAACTCTAGCTACTCATAAGGTTCTAAAGCCTAATCCTCCATCTGCTTTGTGTGATGTTATTGTTCATGCCACCAATAATTTTCCTAAGCTCCCTCACATCAAGAATGTGGTCTATGATACCTTCCCTGATTCTGACATTCCTGAGGTCCACGTCACCTTATTCAACTCATCTAAGAAGAACATATCCTTATGCACAGATCACCCTTGTTATTTGTGTTATAATTATGGCCATTATTCTCATCAATGTCCTTGTCTCAAATATTTTCATGATACACTTCAAGTGCTTCATGAATTAGAGGTCAATCATAGTGATTCCACCTCTCCTATACTAGTGGGTTTTGGTCCCTCTCCTGTGCTAGATCAGGAGGTCTCTCAACCACCCTTTAAAACCCACCTCCCACATCTATCGAAGTAACTAGCCAACCAGGGTAAATATGAGACAAGAGACTACTATGATTGGATTTGACCTCCTAGGCAACCTTAAGCAAGTGGAATCAATGGAAACATCACACACAGTCATCCAACGTTAGCTTCAAAATCCTTAGGAGACATGTCAACTGCTCAGACAGCCTTTCCCTAGGTCCCACTAATGTTCTAAACATCTTAGGCTTTATTCCCTTTCATGCAATAGGAAAGGGAGTGACCAGAACCATAAAGTCACTTTCACAAGCTTTCCTACCAGTAGCTAGAGACCAAAATTGCCAGTTTTGTGCTAGTGACCCCAGAATTTAAGCCACTCTTTCAGGCCCAGAGCCTAGGTCACTACCCATAATGGAGTGATAGCTTAAAATCAGTAAAATTACAAGGAAATAATGATGCAAAAGAAAGAAGTTGAAAATACCAACAAAATCCCTACTAGCCATGATAGGAATTTCATCAAACATATCATCAACATGTAACCTACAGGTGTAAACAACAAAATTAAGTGTGGGGATCTCATACTCATCTAACAATCGCTATAAATTGTTGTTTCCTAATGTCATTTGCTACATTATCATCTATTAGGCCATAGATACATTATCCATTCATTCACAAGAAAAAACATGCTGAGATCCACACATAATTGTTATCATAAAAAATACATATAACCAACATACTAGGAACAAAGATATCATAAACATATCAGCCATAAAATCCACATATACATCTGAGTACATTTACACATCAAAATCAAGGGAATGTATTTCTCACTAATGATTGCAATAAACCAACCGGAGATGGGGCTGCCACATTCCACCCAACCATAGAATAGTTGAACCAAATCACTCTTCATCCATTCACCCTCATTCCATATTCCAAGCATGAATGTGGGACTCAAACCAAAAGAACCAACTAGGGCATACCGAGGCTAAACCACCTCACCCTCATCAATAGAAATTAGGCTTTACCATAATCCGTCCCACGTCACTAGGCCAACACAATGAACACATGATAATATACTTTACCATGATCTCCACCTGATCACTAAGCCAAACAAGCATGGATGCCACTGGATTTCTCCACCTACACCGTGAGGAATTTTCCTATCTCCTAGTCTCTTAAACTTTACCACAATCCAAACTTGGATCACTAGGCCCTAAACCAAGACCAACTCTCCAATCTTTAATGCATATCCTAAACCTAGGATTAATAGGTGCAACAGAGAGAAAATAACCTCTTGGATTTACTATATATCCTTCCATTCACCGACAAGGATTCCTAGGTCCACCAAGGACAAACAATCATGGATTTACCGCAACCCACAGTCTGGCTCAGGGGTCACTAGGCCAGTGCCTTTACCATGATCCACAGTCTGGTTTAAGAACCATTAGGCCATGTAATCTATCATTTGGATATCCACCCCAATCACCTTCAAATCCATTTAGCAATCCAGCTCAACCAAAACATGAGAACCCCATCACACCATGACTATTCGGAAATGGAAAATCTAGCTTGAAAACATGGTTACACCTGGAGAAACCCATACCATGATAGAAAAGAAACACATGCAATTCTATACATGCCAAATCTAGCAAGGAAAATACACATGCAAGTTGATACCTACAATTAAGCCTGTTGTAGCTACTTGATCCTTCCTTTCCCTTCTTGACATCTGGATTGAACAAGCATCATTCCTTCCATTCATCCATTTCCAATATTAAGTTGAGTTTGTAATGTTCCCGAGCATCTCCGAGATACAACCTAGGAGATTTTCTTGGGGTGATAACAGGTATGGCACTCAATATTCCCAAATGTTGTGTTCAGTGCATTGCGATCGATAGTGGTAGTTGACACGGCTTCCTAAGAATAAAGGATATAGCCTATTGTGGTCTCCCAATATATACTTGACGGTACATGGGAGCACAAGTCCATACTGACACTTGTCATCTCAAAGAGGAGGAATCACCCAACCTACGATGAAAGCGATAGTTACCAGGCTTTACGACGCTGGAATATGTCTTTAGCCTAGACTTCTAAATGTTGTGCGTTGGGTTCCAAAGCATTTTTATGTTTATTGAAATTTATTTTACAGTTGATCTTTCTTAAGAAGTTTGCCTTTAAGGTTGACCGCATGATGTAGATATACAATTCCTAAATATGCAATCTAAGATGATAAACAATCATTTACTTTCTTTTTGCAATGCAAATCCTAGCTACTAAGGAAAGAGAAGTGAAATTGTTTCAACATAGAGCAGAGAGCACACACTAAGATGCACTGTCCTAAATTAATTTCCACATGCAGTCTAAATGAAAATGCACATGCATGTATTTGTTTTCTGCTTTCTTAATGTGTGAATGACAAAAAGAATGCTAAGTACAGATCTAAACTAGTTTTCTTTCAAAGCGACAGTTGTGATCAATAAAGCTTCCACTTGTGCATTTTGTTCGCAAGCTTCTTCAATTCAGTATGATCCTTATACAAATGATCTAGTTTTTGTCAATAAGAGTAGCATAAGAAGGATAGCAGCAAAATGTTAATAATAGAGATGGCTTCAGTGGTGTCTATGACCAAGTTTTTCACCCACTAATATCATGGATGGAATCCTTATTCTAAGAATAACGGGGGAGATTGTTATTCCTTACCCAAATTGGAAAAATGATGGTGTAGTTTTGCACCCTTCCATGAAGGGATTTACATTTATTAAAAAAGGACTGAGGCATTGGGAAGGTTTTGCTACCATTTAAAAGTTTTCTTATGTTAGATTATTCTATAAATAAATAACTGAAATTTTTATATGATGCTCAAATCCCTTTGTTTATGAATGATGTTGTTTCAAACTACATAATTAGACAGATAACAGTGGGTTGTACCAAGTATTCTTACAAATTAGCATTTCTAGTTTTTCAATAACTTGTTAATTGAAATCTGAAACTCCAACATGGCCCCCGAATAGTCCTGAATTTTCAAGGAAAATAAGCATTGGAATGACTTGCAATAATTGTTTTTAAAGTGCCTCTAGAATTCTAAGTCTAATTATGTTATGGTGTTAATCCTTGGCATTTACTGAGAGGTTGACCCTCCATTTTAGAATGAATTCCCTTGGTATCTATGAGAAATACATGGGATAAACTAATACATAGTAAAAATCAATGATTTTCATTGAAAATATAATAATACATGTGGGAAATTAGAATTAAACCAAATATCACTCTTAAAAAATATAATAATACCAACAATTAGACAAGTGGCACAAGAGGATTTCAATTTTTTGGATTCGATTGGTTAGCACCTAATTCAACTATGAACGAATGAGAGATATTTACAATGAAATTATGCTTAATGGTTCAATGCCTCATGCATGTACCCTTTACTATTGGTTGGTAACTCTTGCAAGATTCAAGTAATTTTTTACCAATGTTTATCTCAGGTATTATAGGCACAACCCACCCACATTCATCCTTTCAGGTTTTATGAAAATAATATGATTAACGTTACCACCTACAAACAAATGACTATGTGGAAGAATTGTGAGTTAGATCTACATGCTTGGATATGGTAGCTAAACCTTAATATTCCCAAAGAAAACTCATGTATGTGAATAGACAAGGAAAATAAGCATTGGAATCACTTGTAATAATTGTTTTTAAAGTGCCTCCAGAATCACGCCATGAGCTCCAAAAATTTTCACACATAATCCTAAAATATTGGCACAATCACAACTTACCAACCTTAACATCTAAATTCTAATGTCCAATTGGTAAAGCTTTCTATGCCAACAATGCTTTATGAACTGTCTCACATTTGTTACGTATGTGTGAATATTCACAACACAAACCGAACAGTAATGTTAAGATACACACAATAATTCTAGGTCTTAGCAGGTCAAGACATGTGTGCATTTTGGAGGTAGATAATGAGAATTTTGTCAGAGTTTTCTTGTTTTTTTACCATTGGATAACAGGTGGCATAGTTGAGTTTATTGTTAGGATTTTATTCCTAAAATCTTGTTGCCAAAATTGCAGTTTTTGCAAAGTTATGATTTCCTGAATTTGAATTCAACTACTGTCTAAGAAGCAAACCGTAGTGCAAGAGAGGATTGGCAAAAGAGATATAAGAATGTAGAACAAACATAGAAGGACCAAAACTTAATTGATAAGACATTAGAGCAGGCAGCATTTCACAGGCATTTGTTTTCAAGCCTATAAGTTGTACGCCAGTTTGCAAAACCTGTTCACTTTCAAAACATTAAGGTTTGTTCTTCTATTTGAAATATAAAAAATATGGAAAACTTTCCGTCATCTTCTACATGTCAAACCATCAAACTCTATCCATGTCAAATCATTTGCAAGACACACCAACATAACGATTTATATTTATAATGTTATACTAGCTTCATTTTTGCTTTGCAAGAATTAGACAGGGGATTGGCTTAATTTTCAGAGGCATGAAAAGGAATTAGACTGAAAGAAATCAGACAAACAAATGTAAACAGAGAAGTGAGAAATCATTGTGCAAAATCAGAATTGCTTCTTGTTTTCAAAACAGAAGAAAGATACAATAGTAACTGAATTCAGTTGGTTGTATATGAAAAGTAAGGGCACATTGTTGAAGAGTTTAAAATCTCAAGAAGATGTATTAAGCATCAATTTGTGAATAATATATTTATCTGGCTAGACAAAACAGTAAAAAATTCATTTCAGTTGTGCTATAATAGTAACTTAGAAAGTAGTATCAAGATATGAAACTAGGTGATAGTCTTGGTTTATATATATAACAACGAAAAATCCTCTAACAGCAGTAAAGTTAAATTTCCAATCAAACAGGAATAAAGTTTAAATAATCAAGAAAGCATATATATAACTGAATGAATTCAATTGGGAATTAATTTTGAATCAAAATTATAAGACTCTGTATCTTCTCTATGGCTAATGTACAATTGCAGCTTTATCATACTCCTATGACAAAATTGTGTTGTGCGCATACAACAACAGGAGCAGTGAGCTGCTACTGCAGGATTGATAGAGGTACACTTATCATCAAAAGTATAAAAGTTTCTCCAAGTACTAGTTCATTTTGAATGACAGGATCACCGCCAACAATGCTCTGAGATAAATTTCCATACAAGTCCCAAGCTTTATCAATCAAATCGGATGCCATAGCCATCGAAAACAAGTAATGATGCAGAGTCTTGGCAGAAGTGCTGGAAGATTGTTGATTGTTGACTATATTTCGTTTGTGATTTGTATGTTTCGTTGGAATCCTTATTCTAAGAATAACAAGGGAGATTGTTATTCCTTACCCAAATTGGAAAAGAGGGCAAGGCTCTCAGAAGGGATCAAATGTTAGGTTCCAAGGTTAGAACTAGGTCCATCTACACTACCAAATTAGCAAGTCAAGATATGTGTGCATTTTGGAGGCAGATAATGAGAAATCATGTTTAAAATGTTAGAAGGTGATGATGTGAAAGGAAAAGGAATGCATACCAGGCTTCACAGAACCCTCATGTCTGGGCTTAGTTCAAAGGCCACAGCACTGCCTTTCCATAAAGTGCAACAATGGAAATTACAATTTTAACTCCATGTAATAAATTTGTCACAAGATTAAAGCTAAATATAAGACAAAAGAATACTAATATGGAATGGAATTTCAACAAAAGGTTGTACAACTTGAGGAATCCCATCATGCATGTATCCCACTGAGATGAGAAAGACAAATAGAGACAAAACAGAATACGTACATTGCAAACACAACATTGACAGAGAGAGAAGAATGAAGTAAAAAGGACCAAGGCATTGGGAAGGTTTTGCAACCATTTAAAGGTTTTCCTATGTTAGATTATTCTATAAATAAATAACTGAAATTTTTATACGATGCTCAAATCCATTTGTTTATGAATGATGTTGTTTCAGACTACATAATTAGACAGATAACAGTGGGTTGTACCAAGTATTCTTACAGATTAGCATTTCCAGTTTTTCAATAGCTTGTTAATTGCAATATGAAACTCCAACATGGCCCCCAAATAGTCCTGAATTTTCAAGGAAAATAAGCATTGGAATTACTTGCAATAATTGTTTTTAAAGTGCCTCCAGGATTCTAAGTCTAATTTTGTTATGGTGTTAATCCTTGGCATTTACTGAGAGGTTAACCCTCCAATTTAGAATGAATTCCCTTGGTATCTATGAGAAAGACATGGGATAAACTAATCCATAGTAAAAATCAACGATTTACACTGAAAATATAATAATACATGTGGGAAATTAGACTTAAACCAAATATCACTCTTAAAAAATATAATAATAACAACAATTAGACAAGTGGCTCAAGAGGATTTCAATTTTTTGGATTCAGTTGCTTAGCACCTAATTCAGCCATGAACGTATGAGAGATATTTACAATGAAATTATGCTTAATGGTTCAATGCCTCATGCATGTACCCTTTACTATTGGTTGGTACCCCTTAATATTCAAGTAATTTTTTACCAATTTTTATCTCGGGTATTATAGGCACAACCCACCCACATTCATCCTTTCAGGTTTTATGAAAATAATGTGATTAAGATTACCACCTACAAACAAATGATTATGTGGAAGAATTGTGAGTTAGATCTACATGCTTGGATATGGTAGCTAAACCTTAATCTTCCCAAAGAAAAGTCATGTATGTAAATAGACAAGGAAAATAAGCATTGGAATCACTTTCAATAATTGTTTTTAAAGTGCCTCTAGAATCACGCCATGAGCTCCAGAAATTTTCACACAGAATCCTAAAATATTGGCACAATCACAACTTACCAACCTTAACATCCAAATTATGATGTCCAATTGGTAAAGCTTTCTGTGCCAGCAATGCTTTATGAATCGTCTCACATTTGTTACATATGTATGAATATTCACAACACAAACCCAACAGCAATGCTAAGATACACACAATAGTCCATAGTAAAAATCAATGATTTACACTGAAAATATAATAATACATGTGGGAAATTAGACTTAAACCAAATATCACTCTTAAAAAACATAATAATAACAACAATTAGACAAGTGGCTCAAGTGGATTTCAATTTTTTGGATTCGGTTGGTTAGCACCTAATTCAACTATGAACGTATGAGAGATATTTACAATGAAATTATGCTTAATGGTTCAATGCCTCACTCATGTACCCTTTACTATTGGTTGGTACCCCTTGCAAGATTCAAGTAATTTTTTACCAATGTTTATCTCAGGTATTATAGGCACAACCCACCCACATTCATCCTTTCAGGTTTTATGAAAATAATATGATTAAGGTTACCACCTACAAACAAATGATTATGTGGAAGAATCCTGAGTTAGATCTACATGCTTGGATATGGTAGCTAAACCTTAATCTTTGCAAAGAAAACTCATGTATGTGAATAGACAAGGAAAATAAGCATTGGAATCACTTGCAATAATTGTTTTTAAAGTGCCTCTAGAATCAGGCCATGAGCTCTAGAAATTTTCACACAAAAACCTAAAATATTGGCACAAATACAACTTACCAACCTTAACATCTAAATTCTGATGTCCAATTGGTAAAGCTTTTTGTGCCAGCAATGCTTTGTGAATCGTCTCACATTTTTTATGTATGTGTGAATATTCACAACACAAACCCAACAACAATGTTAAGATACACACAATAATTCTAGGTCTTAGCAGGTCAAGACATGTGTGCATTTTGGAAGCAGATAATGAGAATTTTGTCAGAGTTTTCTTGTTCTTTTACCATTGGATAACAGGTGGCATAGTTGAGTTTACTGTTAGGATTTTATTCCTAAAATCTTGATGCCAAATGTCTAGGAAAAGAGTAATTAATTTATCCTACGAATTTTACCACTAATTATATTTTTACATGAGGAATTAACCCATGGATAAAGTAGAGTATATTTTTCAAATTAGTTATATGAAACAAAATCTTTTGTAAACCATACTACAACAGATTCAAATTTGCAGGCAGGATATGAATAATCAAAGAATCAATTTCCAATTTGATGGCAGAGGATTTTCTGTCATGGTCCATGGATGAAATAGATATTAAACAAAAACTCAGAAAGGAGATTAAGGTTGTTACTGGAGATGAAGTAGTCCAGAAACATCTAGAAATGTCCCTGAAGGTTGAATCGCCCAGAGACAAAACAGAGTAGGCCAAGGCTTTTTTTAGGAAGTGATGCAAAGCATCTGTATTTAACATTGTTGTGTGAGTAACCAACATAATTTGTACAGTGCTATGGAAATTAATAGTCTCTGTGGGAAAAAAACTAATATAATCCACACAATATAATCCTCACGGGGAAGGTTTTGCAGGAATTTAAAGGTTTTCTTATGTTATGAAAATATTTATCATGGGTTGCAATATGGGGCCATCCAAGGTATTAAAATCTTAAAGGCTATCAAGAAATGCAGAGGATTCTCCATTTGAGACTCCTTAGACTATCAAGAGGCATTTGTGGTGAACATGAGAAGGAGGTAAAGAGCCAAACAGCACAAGGAGTAACCAACATAATCTATACAATGTTATGGAAATTAATAGTCTCTGTGGAAAAAAAAAAAAAACCAAAACAAAACAAAACAAAAAACAAAAACAAAAAACAAAAAACAAAAACAAAAAACAAAAAACAAAAAAACAAAAAACAAAAAAACAAAAAACAAAAAAAAACAAAAAACAAAAAAAAAACAAAAAAAACAAAAAAAACCTAATATAATCCATACAATCTAATCCTCACAGTGCTACGAAAATTAACTAATATCTTTTTACAGGGAAAAATAGTTTGGAAATATTTCGTTTGTGATTTGTATCTTTCATTAATTTATTTAACAGACTCTCTTTGCAAAAAAACTTAATTAACTAAGTACAGCAGATGAAAACAGATATTGAAGTTTGTATCTAAGATTTCTAGAGTCTGTTCACCAGAAACAAGACACTGACAATGGCACCACTCTGCATTAGTTTAACACACCTGTTTTTAACTTGTTTCAACAGGTAACTTGTAGGGCTTTCTCCTTACGCAGAGTAGAATCAATCCTCCATACACCTGTAGGTTTTCACGAACAACAAAGATAAAGTAAAATTTAAGATAACAGTGACCCAAATATATATAAAACTTCATAACTACCACCATAATATGCAGAGGGCGCCATATTCTGAGGGCAAAACGATCTGCAGAAAAAACGGCCTACGCGACCCTCATGCAACGAAGAAAGAGTCGCCTCGTCCTCTGCGGCCCTCGTCAAAACCCTTCTCCCTTCTCTACAAGTCCGCCACCCTCCTCTACAGCAACTCCATTGTGCCCTCCTCAATACCCCCGCCCTCCTTTGCATCAAACACAGATATCCGCGAGCAGGACAGTTTCAGTGAGGTCATTAGGGTAAAGTTTGGTATGTAACAAAAACCGATTTATTAACTAAGCCTTAAAAAACCTTAACGTATTAGTTATTAGTAATTAAGGGTTTTTTAAATTAGATGGCTGATTTATGTTCAATCGTCTAACATTACATCTAACGGTTACGATTAAGACACAAAGGCATTTGGGAGGGTTCATTTCAAAGAGAAATGCCTTACAACATAATTATAAATATTAAATTAGATAATTAAAAATAAACACTAAAAAAATACATTTTATCTAAAACACATCAAATTTTAAATAATTCCTAAATATTTAAATATCTTAACAATTTTATTGAAAAAAAAAAAAAACCAATCACTATATAAACATGATTTCATTTAATAGAAAAAACACAAAAATCTCCTACATTCTAATTCTAATTAAAAATTATGCATATAAACCATAATAATTTTTAAAATACTTGGAAACAAGCTTCCCAACCTCACTACCTTACTAAATTTCACTACAATATTTAAAATGCTTAACATTATTGACTAATAATATTATTAATAAATTATCCAAAAAAATAAATTTAAAATCTGTAACACATAACAACAATAAATGTACAAGATCGTGAAATATTCACGTCAAATACTTTCATAAACCTAACTCGATGTTCAATATTTTAACATTAATAGATTATGATTTCTATGTCCAGTTTAATAATGGATAATAATATTAATGAATAATTTCATTTACATTCGTGCTTTAGTTGTTTTATTCCTTTGTATGGAAAGAAAATTAATTTTAATAATTTATGTATTTAAATATTAAATTTATATATTTGTGATTGGGTGCGTGTGGGAAAATTTTGATTATTTTAATAGGTAATGAGTATTTTACGGATCCCAAGGTGCCTCTATGTTATTCTCTATATGGATGAAGCACATGGAAGGGTGGCAGATCGCATGATTGCATTAATGTAAGGTGGGAAGGTGGTAATAGAATGAAAATGCGGTAAGATTCTAGCTTTTTCATCAGTGAGATTGGTAAGTACTCAATTTGTGATTTGTTTTAGCATAATATTGGAGTAGAGCAATTCGACAGGCCATTGAAGAATTCTGTGAAGGTATTTCAAAGGGCTCGTGTTCTCCTGCAGTGGGTTCAGGTCACTAGCCTCAAGTATGTTCTCTGACTTTTCACATATCTCTTTGTCATGGCTCAATTGTCTTGTGTGCAGGTTTCATGGAACAAGGGATACGCCATGAATAGGTTAGTCTGGAAGATGTATTCCCTAGAAGAGGGTCTTTTTGTTACTGAATTATTTGAAGGTTGTCTGGTTTTTTATATTCCTGCATTTGCGTTTTTTGGAGTTCTGTTGGCTCGCATGGGCATGTTGTTGGTAAGGCCTATACATTGCCCATGGTCTCTATGGTTATGTCATTAGAGCACTCACTTAAGCGTTTCTTTGGTAATATGTGGTCATGGCCCTATATTATCAAGGTCTCAACAAGGAAATAGCTTGGTTTTTAATCATACCCTTGATTGGTCTGCGTTCGGTTGGACTTATGTCTATCAACCTTGGGATTAATCTTGTTTTAGGGACTTGGGTTGCAAAAAGAGATATCTTTAGGTTTTGTATGGTTCGTGGTTCTCGTATTTAATCACCCTAACAGGTCCCCCAGCTAGGTGCGACCCCTGGAAGCTCTTAGCTCCTGGGTTTTGGCTTGCTCTGGACCAGCTTTATGGTTTTAATTAAGTTGGTTTCAGTTTGTCTTGTCAGTCCCTCATCAGCAACGCTATGGCTCTTGCTGCTTCCAAGAGAAGAAAGACCACCAGGGGTTTCCTTGGTCTTGGGAAGTAAACCAAAGTGGCCACAACATCCCATTCTCCCAGTACTTCTACTGGAAAAACTTGTGGGCATAAGTCCACCTCTAGGATTATTGATGAAGCAGCCACTGCGTATCATGCAGGCTCAACCCCGATTCGTTGGCTCATAGCTCAATGGGAAGAGGAGTTAAATAATAAAGCTGATATTCTTGACATTGACAAGGATGATTGGCACACCTTGGTGCCTGATCCTAGGCACTCTCAAGGTCATACTTCTCAGTACAAGCAAATAATTCACTTGTATTGGTTGATGAAGAGCCTTTTGGTCAAGGTCTTGGAGCGCATTCCCTTAGGGTCGACCACTGCAACACAGGATTTCCCAGATTATAGTTAGGAATTTTAGCAAATCAACTTCTAGCTTCAGAAGCAAAACAGATGCCTTAACCGCATAGAACGACGCATCCCATGCATTCCACAATTTGAACTTCCTAGGTCAAGTGCAAAGGACCAGACTCTAGTTGACTTGGCTGATGATGAGTAGTCCAGTGTATCACTTTTGTTTTGACTTTATGTATGCAGCAATGTCTGTCTTTTCAATACTTTTTGTCTGTTTATAGATATCTAGATGTTAGGCAATATAAAGACAATCAGACCATTTTAGCATGGTTGGATAGACTTATTCTATTTTGTTTCTGGATGGCGTATCATGCCGTTAGGTGGTCGACAGATGTGGTTTCCCTTCGGGCAGGTTGAGGTCACCAAACCATTTAACACATGGATGTAATCTGCTTGATTTTGAAAGATAATAAAAAGAAAATAAATCTTATCAAGGTTACAAAAAAATTATATATAAAAATGATATTAAATTAAAAATTATAATAATAGTGTTTAAAATTGCCTTAATATCATTTATGTAAAAACCAATTGCTAATTCATTCATATATAGATTATTACATCATTTACATTTTAAAAATCAAAAATCAAAATTATATGATTAAAATCAAAATCCAAATTATAGTATCATATAATTTAGATAAAAAAAAAAAAAAAGATTGACAATAGCTACTTAAGAAAACCTTAAAGATCTATTATATAAGAATATACATTGACAATTAAATCTAATATTATATTTTAAATAACAATATATTTATTTTAATAAATCTCATTTAAAATGAATGTACTTTTCATTCATTTTTAAATAAAAGTTATTTGACGACTTTTCTTTTGCGTTAAATAAACTGTTTGTTTAACCAGATTTTATTATTTATGGAATAAAAGTATTTATATACAATAAAATTTAATTTAAATAATATTTTTGTATTTTTTTATCATTTTTCTATTAATTTTATGTACGTCTAAATAGCTCATAAAATTAATTAACTATATATTTTTTATATTTATAATATTATGATTGGGTTTGCGAGTATGTTTTAAAATTGTTTTTGGTTGAAGTTAAGGCTGCGTATATTGACTTTAAGGAACATATTGTTAATGGTCCAATATGAGAGATATTTGACAGGGGTGAAAGCTTACAAGTCAACCTACATTTACAGATAACAACTAGTGATCGTTGTCCCATTGTTAATTTGCTTACAAAATTATAATAGATTTTCTTACCAACAAAAAAAATATCTACAAAATTATGAATTAATTTAATAAATTTATAAATAAAAATTGGATTTTAACTACATATAAAAAGTAAGAATGAAAAGTAAATATGAACAAAATTGAAAGTTGTGTATAAGTGAAGAATAAGAATAAGAGTGAAAGGTAAAATGCTTTGAAATATAAAGAATGTACGGAATCCAAAATGAAATATATCATATTAAGAAGTGATTGAAAATAATAAAAATAAAAAAAATTTATAAGTAAAGAAAAACAAAATAACCAAAGAAAAAATTAATTCCGATATAAAAAGAAAATATACATTTCTTTTCCTTCAGGTTAAAGGGAATATCACGCTTCTATAAATACTAAAACTATATCTCACTTTTATAAATACTTAAACTTCTCAAAGAATAAATTCACCTCCCCCAAAAACAAATTATTCAAATCTGATATCAATGATTATTTAAATCCCAAAATCTACATAAGGATAAAGTAGACCATTTGAAAAAATTACACTCTTTGAACAAGGGGGCCATTGAATATATTTCTTGATGCCCTTTGAACAAAGCCTTTGCTTCTTTGCCAAATACAAGCAATTCTCTCCCTAGTTATTCTCTTCAGCGATAGTGCCACTTTTTAACAACTGGCTGTACAGCAGCATCTCATCTACAGTGCAATGCAAGCCGCCTCTGTCAAATCCTGTGGGCCTGATATCACACTTTCTTTTCTCTGTATGTTCATGAATTTATGCAGCAGTACTTTTAAATAGCACTCAGGCGTTTGATCTGGACATTGACCTGCACTTTTCTTTTTTGGGAGGGCATCTTACTTCAAGGAAGTGGACATAGATATTTGTAAAGTCGAGCGGAGGTTATAGGATGGGGATGGTCGGTTGTTTTTTTTTTTTTTTTTAACTCCAGTTCGAATTTTAGGTTATGATAGGTTTGTTTGTAACACGATTATTTACCTTGAATTAGTTTGATTTTTTGGGATAATTTCCAGCTTCAATGAAGTGGATACAGATAAGATATTTGTCTGTAACACTATTATGTAACACTATTATCTACCTTGATTCCTCGGAATAACAAATAAATATTATTTTCAACTTTATCTACCTTAATTCCACAAACTAAGAAGTAAATATTATTCATAAACTTAACTAGTATCCGATTGAGACAATGAACCACCTTAAAAAAATGAAGTGGATACAGAAACAGAATGATGACAAAAACAATTGCTGGAGCTTTTAGCAGAGTCTGACCTGGTAAACAAGAGCCTTCACTTTGGGCGACATGCATAAATTTGGGTTGCAGAACCCGCGATGGGTTTCAATCAACGAACTTTAAGAAACTTCCGTCAGACGAGCGCTGCAGAGACGGCGGCCGGAAGTGACTTCTGCAGAATATTCGTCCGGCCATTTCGGTCCACGTGGAATCCAGTAAGAAAAGGGCCTTGCGGGCCCCGCTGACGGTGAGGGAATATTCGTTCGGCGCGCGTCGGCGTCGCGATGCCGGCAGAAATGCCGGGAGAATCTTTCTTTCTTGCCACGTTATTCCGTACGTTGCTTCCATCTTACGCGTTCGGGTGTGACAAGAGAGGTGGATAAGGTCAATAATTTAAGAAAATCTTTTCGTATCTCCTCCTCCTACCATCAAATGTTACAATTCATTTTACTTTGTATTTTTCACTGGGGCCATGGAACTCTGGTCGTACACTTGGAATGGGAATAAGTGGGAGTGGAATGTGACAAGCAAATGGTTCACAATTTATTTTTAATTTTTAATTCAAATTAAAATTAAGGAATTAATTTATGTTAATAGTTATATAATTTTTTTTCAAATTATTAAAATTGTATTTTTTAATATTTATATAAATTTCATATAAATGTAGTTTATATAGGTGATTATAGGCGATTATTTTTGCTTATTTGCTCAGCAAAAAATGGTTTGTCATTGTATGATTTTGATTAAATTTGAGAGAATTTTTGAAAATCTAAATTACTGCTATCGAGTTTCATAATTTTAATTACTCTATAGTTTTTGAACGTGTTAAATTTATTCATCACTAAAACAATTTAAAGGTTTTCAATTTCAAGTTAAAAAAAAAAAAATAACAAACCACTATCCAAATAAAATTATTACCTACTTAAAATGAGGAGTCTGCATTCCACGCTACTGATTCAGCGAAGACAATTGCAGGGTATTAAACGTAGCGTGAAACTGTTAAGACTCTGATACGTATTATGTAATAAATGTAAAAGAAGTATATCAGGTGTGCTCGTAGTTGGTTTAGTTTTCATTGTAACAGAACCGTTCCTGAACTGTGAGGATGTCAAACTCAGTTTTTGGTGTTTTCCCTATCTGGTTTCCCTATGGGTGGATGGCCAATTCCTGTGTTTGTATATAGTTTCGTGATTTGTTAATAGAAAAGGTCTTTCCTGAGTTCACAAAAAAAAAATTATTACCTACTTAAAAAAATCCTTGAACATATTTGTATTTGTTTTAATCTCAATATTAATATAAATAAAAATTCCTTTAAAAAATTTTTTAATCGAACATTATAACAGAAATTTAAAAAAAATAAAATTACATATAAACTCATGCATAAATGAAAACAAAAAAAATCTTAACACTCTTATCATTAAAATTTTCCTATAAATTTCTAATTTAGTAAATAAGTTTTTTTTTTATTTATTCACTCTTTTATGTCCTTTAAAATACTCTAAAAATTTAATAAAAAATATTTTAATAGTACAAGCACAAACTCAATAACATAGACGATCATAGACTTCCTAAGCTAGCTTTAAATTCCAGCGAAAACCACTTAAGGCTCAATCGGAGGTGGCATAAAGACACAAGGGCCTGGTTAAACTATTGGGAGATCAACGAGAATGATGCATTGC
>APFE030763737.1:0-31457 GCA_000404065.3 Pinus taeda | reverse complement strand
AAGAAATCAACGATAAAATATTAGGACACTAAAAGAATCTAAAGAATGAAAATTAGGAAACGAAAATTTCGAATAAGAGAAAAAAGTAAAAGGTCTATGAGAACTATTGATCTTCCATCCATCATCCCTATTTAGTGTAATAGACTTTTATTTATTTATTTATTTCGAATATGAGAAAAAGGTAAAAGGTCTATGAGAACTATTGATCTTCCATCCATCATCCCTATTTAGTGTAATAGACTTTTTTTATTTATTTATTTGGATGACTTCCTTTAAATTACGATGATGGAAATGATCAATCCTAGCAAGGACATGAGAATCCTCTAGACATACGTGGTGTTTTTCTTTTTAGCATGTTCTTAGGTCTATCGCGTGCTCTTGAATCCTCTGATTTATGGAACGACCATTCTCTCTAATGTAGGGGGTCCCACACTAACATGAAATTAAATAAATACCCTTCATAGTTTTATGTTCCATGGGGTCTTTAACAAATCTTAGGGAGCCACGCATGATTTTCAAGGGTCTAAAGGAGGAAGAAACCCCTTGTTTCCTAAGAATCTGAGCAATATTATCAGAAGTCCCTTGGTTAAAGGGAAGTTGGACACAAGAGGCCACCTCAACACGCTCTTTTTTAGTCATAGGACCTCTGTTAGCTTTTAAAAAGGCTCTAATACCTTGGTATCTTTTATAACCATTTAATTAAAAAACATCAAGGAGATGGCTTTTCTCCTTCGCTGTATGAAATTCATCTGAAACCCTTAAAGCCCAAGTGGCCAATGCGTTGAGAACACCTAGCTTCTAGGCTAGATAGTGATGGGAATTCACATGTGAATATTGCTCAGTGTGAGTTTTTTTTACGAAAGACTAGTTGAGAGAAAGAACCATCATCTTTTTTCGAGATCAACACATCGAGGAAGGGAAAGATACCATCAACTTCAGTTTCCATGGTAAATTTGATGGATCTAGATTGATTGTTGAGATGCTGAAAAAACAGATCTAATTTATCACGACCATGGGGCCATAAGATGAAGGTGTCATCAACAAACCTTTTCCGTCTCTTTGGTTGAAATTGAGTCGAAGCTAAAGCTTAGGATTCAAAATCCTCCATGAACAAGTTAGCAATAACGGGAGAGAGGGGAGAGCCCATAGAAACCCTGCAAGTATGTTTACAGAATTCACACTCAAAGCTAAAGAAAGTAGAGGTAAAGCAAATCTCCACAACCTTGGCTATATCGAGATCAATGATGCTATTGATTACGTCAATAACCTCATTAATTGGAATGTTGGTGTAAAATGAAAACATCAAAACTAACCATAATATCACCATACTCAAATTTTACCTCTTTTACGGAAGAGTAAAAATCTTTAACAAAATAATCAAAACAACCACCAAAAACTTAGCTAAATATTTAGCTAAAAACTAAAATTAAAATATAGTTTAAAAGAAAAAATTAATTAATTAAAAATATATATAAACATATAAAAAAATAAAATTAATAATATTTTAATGAATTAGAATAATTATATATTTTAAATTTAAATTAAATTTAAATGAATAATTTAAAGTATTATTAATTTAATTGCATTAGTAATCTTAATACCGAAGGGTGACTTAATAGTATACCGAATTACTTAATAGTATACCGAATTACTGTTTATGTAAAGTTTTATTGGCAAAATATCTAATTTGTAGTAAAGAAAAAATATATGAAATTTGTACAAGTCCCTAAAATTTAACGACTCTTATTTTTTTTAAAAGATCTTGATATGACATGAATCAAACAATTTAAGTTTCCACCGTGCAACAAAGTTTTTTAAATAAAAATAAAGTTCAAGGAAATTTGATTTAAATTATCCACTTGTAATTTCAGAAAAGGGTACAGAATTTTTATATAACAAAAACTAAAATTTAAGAAATTTTAATTTAAATATATATAAAATTGCATTTTTTTTTGTGGTAACAAAACCTAAAATTAAAGAAATTTATCTTAAATATAAATAAATAATATATATAAAATTGTAAATTTTATTATTTTAATTATACAATATATTTTTGGGATAATTTTTTTAATATATTTTTTTTATTATTTTTTTTTTCCAATAAAAATTGTATGTATATTTTAAAGTGGTTTATGGAATTTTGGAGATCGTGATGGTTGTTATCTATAGAATATTTGTAGATATATGTATTAGGAAAATTTATTAAAAAAATCATTTCTGGTTAACTTAACTATCAAAGCTAGTCTAATAATATAAAAAAATATTTTAAATCAATAATTTAAAAATTATATTATTTTAATAAAAATATTAACCATTAAACTAAAAAATAAAAATTAGAATTAGAATTAGAAATAGAAAAAGCAAAATATCCCAATCCTAAAATTTCAGAGTATTTTTTTTCAAAGAATACAGAGTATTTTTTTTCAAAGAACATGTTTTCATTATGACAACAGGAGATAGAGTAAACCATAATTCATGTAAGGATCTTGTTGACTATGGAGGTTGGAAACAGTACATGGTTCTCTTCTACCAACAAGCCAGAGGAAAGCTTTTTACTCATAAACTAAGATGAAAGACTTTGATTGTAGTGCCCCTTTTAGGTATATAGCTATTAAGAAGTTTTTATTTTTTATTTTTTTTTAACTAACATAAAGTTTAAAGGGTCATGTTTTAGAAATTTATTTAATATCCTTTAATTGTAAAGGAGTAATGATTATGTCGATTGGATCTATTTTGAATGGTTTTGAAATGGAGTATTATTTTGTTATCTAAATTTAATTCCCATAAATGATGGGCTAAGTAATTTTGAATATTTTGTTAATAAAATTTCATTTTTTTTAGAATCTAAATTATTATCGATATTATTATTTATTGAAGGAGGGATGTATATAATTAGTTTCTTTGTTATTAAGTTTAATGAGAAAATAATTCATATATATTTGTATTATATTTGATATTTTAATTTTTAAAATTTCATAATTAATAAGAAAATATTATTGATAGTTAAATTTGTAGATCAGGAATCAATAAACCTATTTAATTATTTCTGAAATTTTATAGTTTTTTTAGTTAAATTTTCTGTTGTCTTAAAATAACTTTCATGCAAAATTAGAGTTTACTATTAGATTTAAACATCATCAGGGTCTGTCACAAGGAAAATCAAACCTGTCAATAATGAGATCTATTGTTTATCATTCAAAACCATCCAAAAATATTATTAGCCTACATCCAAGCTCCTCACATACACTAAGAAGCTCCTGAGAGACATTAAGACATGAATACAAAATATCGATTGTCAGTTTTGGCTGGCTATACATCTTCTAAAATAAAGTAATTTACTGGAAGTAAAAAAACATAGCCAAAAGGCTGGGCTAACATCAATTATTAGAGGATATCACTATGGATGAATCCTAGGTGCTTGTGCCTGTTGGAGCTGGAGACCTAAGGTCGCATTGTAGATGTCCTATGTGTGCTAGACAAGCGTTGAGTCTGATGAAGCAAGAGCGTTGACGACATTGGACTTGTTGGATTTCATTAAGGCATGTTATACTTTCATTGTGGTCCTCATACTTTTCTTTGAGTACCCTACCCAAGAGCTTTTTCATTTGCCAATGGAGGGTGATGGAATTGAGGTATTGGCTCCATCTTCCCCTAGTATGGTGAGGGTGTGGAACCCAATATGATACTTTAGTCTGGATTTTAAAGTCAATGTAGGCTTGGTGATGAATAGTGGTTAAGGCTCCTAGCTGGTGGATTTCTAGTCGAGTGGAGGAACGGAAAATATGTAGAAATAACTCAAAATTCACAACTGCTAATGAATTCATATTGAAAACAATAGACACAAGTTTCTTCTACTCAATTTGCAGTAGGGAAAACACACAATAAAAACACATGCAATCATTCAATGTCAATGAACACAATATTTTTACTAGGGAAACCAACTGGGAAAAACCCCTCCTTTGTTTATATTAGATCAGATGAGAATATAGATCTATTACAATGACTGCTTCAATATTTGAAGCTCAATCTGCACTGTAATACCAATCTCCTCCTGAGACTTCTCTGGCCAATACTTAACCAAAATAAGCCTCTTGTGTCCTCCTATTTCCTTGTGCAATTCCTGCTCCTAAATAATAGGAAGAGCTCCTATTTTCTTGTACAATCCCAAGAGAATCCCTCACCTGCTACTTGCAAACTTTATACACTCTGTGTTGAAGAATGTAACTAGTGTCGGTCTTCATAATTGTATTTGAGTCATGATGTAATGTACTTATCAAAAGTAAGAAAGATATATTTTTTTTTATCATAAAGGAAATTGACTTATTAAAGCATGGGTTTCATGCTTGGGTCAATGATTTTTAGGTCAAAGCCTCCATTGAAGGCTTCTAGGTGTTATCTTTAGTTAATAGATTCATTGTCATTTTTATTAGACAATTCTTGGGCTTTTGTATAATGTAAAAAGAATTATTTTTGAGTCAAAAAGGTCATTTGTCACCTCCACACCAAGTCGGCAGTCTCCTCATGATTTTGGCCTGGATTAGGGTTATTCAACCTAGAAGGGAGGCTATATAGAGAGAGGAAAATCAACCTATTTGAAGCACTCAATCAACAAGTTCAGTCTACAAGAAGAAGAAGCAGAGAAGGAGAGCAAAGTTGTTGGATAAGGATAGAAGAAGTTTGGAAGACTAAAATAGATTTCTTGAGCAATCTATCTCCCACACATGTGAATTTTATGGGTTGTTGATGGGACCGAAATTATGTATCGATTGTAGGTTCAAAATTCTAATTTTGGGGGCCGAAAATTTGTAGCTAGAGGTCAAAATTTTGGATTGTAGCTACACCTAAGAAGTTAACACTTGGAGGCTTTGACATGGATCATCTATTGGAAGGAAATGGCTAACTTGGTGATTGGAGGATGTCTTTGTCTAGGTCTAAGGTCTTGGTCTACTTCAATTTGATTAATGGAAGAGTTTGACTAGGTTTTCACTTAAAGAGGGTTTTAGCCCCAGCTAAGAGCCCACATCTGGTGTCGTTGATCTTCATGTTTTAATTTGATGATTGCTTAATGAATAAAATATAGAAACAAGAACATAAAGAAAGTTAATAAGACAACAAGAATATCACAAGTAATTATCAACATAAGAAAATATTTATGCCTTTCCGATTTTCTAACAGTCTCGAGTATACAATAATAAATACAATTATGCCTTTTTCCTCCACTCAACTAGGCAATTCAAATTGCATGCATGACTAGGGCAATTTTTAGTAAATCGATTATTTAACTGAGAGATCATTGAGTTAACAACAATTACAACTACTCAATTGAAATTCTACTGACTTTATTCATGATAGAGCTCAGATAACTAAGTAACTTCACTAACTATAACTCCACTAGATTGCTAGATCTTAATAATCAACCCATGCACAACTCTACTTCTTGCCAAAAAATCAAATTGATTGACTTAACTGAGTGACTTGGCCATGTCACCCCTACTACAACTCAAGTCATCCTGCTGATGTGGAAATTAGAATTTCTCCATTCGACTAAGGCACAAGTCAAATGAAGCATTTTATTGCTACAATTTAACAAAATAGTGGTGACTTTCTAAGCTTGTTTTTGAGCCCGAGGTATCCCCTAAGGGCCTCGAGCTCCAAACCCCCAATGAGAGCACATAGACTGACAAGGAATAACACTCAAAAGAAAGATAGGCCCAGTGAAATCCACCCCTTAGTAAAGGGGCAGACAAGTGAGGAAAATTGAAAGAAACCAGGACAAAATTAGAAGAAACTCCACTCTCTACTTTTAGGTTGCCATAGGGATATTATTAGCTAACAATGGTAGATGAGGGGAAAATAGTGGATAGCTTCTGGTAGCGTCAATTAGCCATGAAACTCAAGGATTTCCAATTAGTTTCCACACCATTGAGATGTCCCCACAAATGTCAACCCACTGGGTGTTGATGTGCTACAGGAGATATGGTCTTCTTCTCCAGACACCACTCCTTTAAGAGCTAACCATGTTGTGACTAATTCCAGAATCCTAGGGCTCGCTACAACTACACCTGCCTCCTAGCTCCAAGCTTGAATTACCGTAAGAGGGGGTGTACAATGAAGATCAACCTTTGGGGGACTAGAACCTCCATGCACCAGAACATTCACAAAGGTAGTGTTGTGGTGGAAATATCCCACCCGCAGTTGGGCAACAATGCTGAAAGTACATGCAAACACAAAGTTATGACATAAGGACCAAGAGCTCATGACGAAAATGAGAGTTTCCATCTTAATGAAAGGAAAGGTGAAAAATTTACATGTGCGAGTGCATAGGGTGAGATAATGACACCATCCACCTCTTAAACGTGATGAGAAATAAGAAGGTGACAAACTTCCCCTGTCCCTTGACATTGTTTCCAACACCTTAACCAAGAAAAAATTTCATAATTAATAAAAAAATTTATTAATAATTAGTTTCCTAAATTAATAAACATGTTTAATTAATTAAACATAATGTATATAATTTTCTATTACTAATTTAATTTACGATTTTAACCATTACAATTATAACTTATATATACAAATTGAAATAGATTTAATGAATATAACTTAAAATTTCATAAAATTGAAAATTTTAAGATAAATAAATACACCATTAAAAAACTATTACTCGCAACTTCTACTTTCTTTTACTAATTTAATTCACAATTTTAACAACTACCATTATAAAGTTTATATAAAATAAATTTAAAAATATAATCTAAAATTATTCATACAAATTGAAATTTTTTAAATCAACAAATAATTTATAAAAAAATATTGTTATTTGTGACTTTCACGTGTAACATTGAGTATTAAATCCAAATTCATTGGGTATTAAATCCAAATTCCTACTCATTTCTTATTGACTTCCCGAAAACTAAGCATACTAGATTATCATACAAAAGATTATCTAATACCTTGTCCCCAAACCAAGATTCTCTTAATACATTATAGCCCAAACCCATGGCTAGAACATCTAAATACATTGTCACCCAAACCCATGGCTATAACATCTAAATACATTATCACCCAAACCCATGGCTATAACACATATAGATGATAAATTGTTTATACTATAAACTGTGTCTTTCTAAAATTTCTTAAAAAATTCGTCTTTACTAACTTTTCTCTCTTTTCTATATATATATATATATTATTCTTTACTTTAATTTTATTTTATTTTTTACTCTTTTGAGCATATACAATTTTTCAAACATTTTCTTTCTATCATTATTTAGCTTTTCTTATTAGTCCCTGCCTGGGACTAATAGCGATCGATAGATCGTTGACCTACTATTACTTTCATATTTTGACTCGTTTCTTTTTTGTGTTTTCACATTTTAACCTAAGTTTGATGGTCTCAATTTTATTCAACAAAATTTTACCCAAAGTTTTTGGTTCGGCAAACAATTGAGGTCTTATTGCAGCCTTCACGTTGCCCAATGCAAAAATATTGACGCAATTTCATCTTATCCAAAGTACGCTGTGGTAAGCTATGTGGTAAGCTATGCACGCAAAATTTGCAATATCATATTATCCTAAGTTCTTTATGGAGATTAAGCCATCACCTAATTTAGACATTTGTTCATATAGATCTTTGCATGTTGACCACGTGTCAGCGTATTCAGAATTTAACTTGTGCAGATGGGCGGGCCGCTTCAACGAGATCTCCAAACACTGTCGTAAAGCCAGGATTTGCCCTCTCTCTCCATGGTATCGTGTTCCTCTCGTCATTGTGGTTCAATTCATGGTCTTTGCGTTCACAGTGTTCAAAATCTTAGTTTTCCAGCTAAAGTTTTGAAAATTTCCAAATTGTTCTGGTAAATTCGAGAAAATTGGCCAATTCTTTATTTAAGTGCCTCGAATTTTCTACCGAATTCACTAGATTTGTTGTTTCAATTTATCATGATAATCATCATTTCTTGGCTTCAGAAGGCCTTGCTCTGTTCCGGTTTCTGAAGGCTCAAAATCTTTCCAGCATTTGACTGGACGTTTCCTAAATTTGAGACTATCAGAGGTAAAAGGACGAATCTCAGGCGTCTTAGAGATTTGTCGACAACATTTTTGTTTGTTGAGATTTTACAGATTCTTTATATGATTCCGTATCATTTTTTATATATGCCGCTTCATTCAGCCGCGGCTCTCTGTTATTATATTTGAAGTAAATTTTTTAAATTAATGGATTTGCTTTGTAAGCTGCATTTTTCGACCGGTATAGTTTTTTTCGGCCTACATAGCTTCGCAAAACTGCGAGCTTTCCATGCCCCGAGAAATTTATTTTCTCATTAACCGAAAGGAGAATGATCTTACTTTCTTTTCCTGGTTAAAACCTGTCGTATTTCTCATAGTTCCTGTCTTTTATGATATTTAAAGTAATTTTTGTGGATTAATGGAATCGCTGAAAGGTGCATTTTTTGACCTGTATCATTTTTTCTCTTGCAAAATTGCAACCTCTCCATGCCCGGATAGTTTCGCTTTCTCAGCCGTGGAAAATTTGAATTTAGTTGCATTTACCCGAATGGAGAATGATTCTGGCTTTCTTCTTCTTGTTAGAAAATATCGTATTTGTCATAGTTTGCGTCTTAACGTGTTCTTACATTAGGTAAACTCCGGAAAGTCCCCGATCTACGCGTATTTTGAGCAAATAATTGATAGTCTATGATTCTCTTGGGAAAATTACTATTTAACGTGTAACGGGGCCTAACTGGGGAAGGCATGTTTTATGTAATGAAGCAGAAGCGAGAGAATTTCATAAACGCGGCACTCGAACAACTTTCTACCAAACAAGACGAGGACACGGCAACGGTCATACTAGCTATTAAAATTTGCGACAAGCAGTTATTTATCTATGAGAAGATTATTCTGTCTGGCATCCCAGATAATGTTGTTCCCACTCGCGCTTCAGGAATTGGCCTGGATGAAGGTGTGTTTTTCGGAGCTCGGTTTTCAAAGAGTAACAGTCGGCATGTCACTTCGCTTGGTACTCTCAAGTAAGTTATGCAGCATTAAGCTGCTATTATTGTTTTTTTAGGGGCTTCTGTAATATTACTGCTAATCTCATACACTGGTTTCAGGTTAATATGATTTCTTTATTAATAGGAAAAATTGTTCAGTTTACTTTGCAACTAAAATTTTTGTTAGGAATTCTCTGTGCTATTTCCTTCGGTAAATTTTAAGCAATTTTTCTTTGGATTTCCAATGAATAAAAACGATTGACAAGAAAATCTCTTGCTTTTGAAACCAATCCGCAGGGACGTCCAGTTCCTCTCTTGCTTTCATTTCAAGCTCTGGTGGATGGCACAAAAAATGGGGAAATGTGCGAAGGAAATTCCTATTGAGACTCAATTCTGGTTGCTGGAAAGCAAGGTTGGATCCTCAGCAAGCAAGGGAATAGACTCTTGATCCGGTGCAGAGATGAGTTACACTGTTTTTCTACCTCTGACGGATCAGAGGGACCATTGAAAGTGTCTTTACAATGAAATGAAATCAAAATACAAAAAAAATCCATTATTATAAAAAAATTACATATCTAAATACAAAGAAATTATTATAAAAAAAATTACATATATAAATACAAAGAAATTTAACCACTTTTTCTAAAATATTCAAAACCTAAAATCTAGTATATTAAAAAATAATCATTGTTATGGAATTTACATTAACATAAATTTAAAATTCCAACCTTCTTCGAATGATCGACTTGTGCATTATGTTTCCTCTTACCATCGTCATCCCATCTTGGATGAAATGAAAAGTCATGCATGATATCATTCATGATATCATTCAACTACTCACTGATTAGATTTGTCTATTTGATACTTGATTTAACTATCGTTAAAGAAGCAAAACAATTCACAGCGCCTGTAAAATATTATCCAAGATTTTTTCAAGCACCGTTATGATAGATGATAGTCCTGCGCAACACCCACATGAATTGATGTCAGCCAGCTTCTTCGCACAAATAAAAAAAGGGCTTCATTCATTTGTGCTTGATGGAGGCCATTTGCTTATGGCAGGGACTACCGGCTGCATGCAGCACTTGTTATTTTTTAGTTTTTAATTTTTTTTACTAACTTTTCTTTTATATAAATTTTTATACTTCTTTAATTTAATCTTCTTATAAAGAATAAGGTCAAGGTCAAGTAAAAGTCTCATTATATCTTTCAAACATTCCAAAGCCTTCTCATTTCAAAGGAGTCTCTTTCTCATGTAGAAATGCGTCAATCACCATATCTTACCAATTAGAGTGTGTTTATTATATTCTTTGCACAACTTATATGTACCACAAATAAAGAGGGGTTTTAGTGGGGCCTATTTAATCCCTCCTAATCAAGGGTATGTAGGAGGGTGGGTGTTATAACCCTATTTTCCACTCCATTACAGTGAGAGAGATCCTAGTTCAACATTCCTAAGTTACTAGCTAGAATGCATCTCATTTCACCCTTGCTTTTGTTTATATGGAACTTACAAGGAAGTTATTAGATGTAATATAGCTAAAATTACAAATTGAGTAATTTCTCATAATTATTTCATCATAATTTCATAATTATGAAATAATAATTATTCCATAATTGAGAAAAAGGTTCTAGAGTTTGTCATTCCCAAAGAGATCAACTCGACTTTCTTATGTATGAGTTGGATATGGGTGCATTATTTTAGAAATTTCCTAATTTCTCAAGCCCCTAGGTGTATAGATACATGAATCTCCTGAGGGATGGAAAAAACTATGTAATGAAACCCTCTCAAGGGGAAGGAGGAGCTAGAATAATAGAGAGAGCTCAATTATGTTGTTAGTTTGCTATTATACTTCTATCTTATGCGAGATCAACCCTATCTTGTTGGATTTAGGAAGGGGCCAGGCCAAGGATTGAGGAGGAGGAGCAGTGAACTCAAGATATATGATGTACTGATGTTTCAGATTAATGGAAGTACATGTGGTTCCTTTCTTATGTATGCTGTTGATTATTATCTGCATATATCTCATGTTTTTTTATTGTGCATGCTAATTCCTTCTCTACGGAGGAGGAAATTTAATCTTGTTTGGTGGTGAATGTGTGCAGGAGTTTGGATCTGGGGAATAAAAGGAGCGGTATCTTCTATTAGGAATGGGATCTCCAAGACCATTTTCATATCTACTCCATCATTTTGTGAGGGATCAAGCGTATGCTCATTCCCTTAGAGTATATATTTTGCTGCATGCATTGGTATTTATCTCTAAGAACTCACTAGATTACTATGTAGGAGCATCAAACCACCTCTGAGAAATCAATGAAAATGAGTTTCTAGAAGACACAACTATGAAAGAGGGACATGGCCATGAGGATGATATTTTGGAAGGCACAAATTTCAAAAGGCAAGGTGATTTTTTTGCAATACAATTCCTATTTAAAAGCATGAAAAAAATAGATGCATGAGGGATCGTAGGGAGATAATTAAGAGCTTTGTGGATAGGATCACGTTGAGAGCTTTGTGGAGAAGATCATGGATCCAAAGTGATCCATGACAATGTACTTTCCTATATAAAATGCAATGGCCTACAATGTGAGAGGAATCCATTAGAATAAATATTTGGCCAGTCATGGTGTCATGTAATGGATCCGTTTATGAATCTGTATTCTTGAGCATTCTTAAATATGTGTGCATTTTTTTTTATCTCAGCATGTGTGTTTATTGTATACAAATTCTTAAATGTGTGTGTGTTTTTTTCTATCTCTGCATGTGTGTTTATTGTATACAAATCATGTTCAATCCTCATATTTGCAATGACATGGTTATTGTTTTTTATGAGAGCCATAAGTACTGTAGATGTGATTGCATGTGTATGTAGTCACCATTGAGGGATCTCATGAGGTCAAAGGTTACAAATTGGGCATATGCTAAAACTACTAAGAAAATTGAGAAGGAGGTAAGAACACCAACACGTAACTACAAGAAGGATGGATAGTTGGAAGGAGATCAAGTGGTGAGATGAAAATTTTCATCAAACAATTGGTCAAATGGTTAATAGTTAATTTCTATGAGTCAAAGGCTTACAAAGAACATGAGTTTATGGAATGTGAATTAATTTAATTCCAACTTTTATGGAGTTCAAGCATGGATTGGGTCATATTGGACTGAGGATCGAAATCAATGAAATTGAATTCAAAGGACCCCCAGAAATCATTTTCATCAAGTGGTATCAAAGCATAAAAGGTTTTTGCACATAGTGTGGAGGAGAAGATACAAATGTACAGGTATGTTGAGGTTTGGTAAGTAAACTGGTCTTATGATTTTGCATTAGGAACTTAGGATGGTGAGGAGATTCACAACATCTTAGAGTAAGGAGTTCTCAAGAGGTTCTATAGGTGAGAACTAGGAAGATGCTAAAAGACAAAACTCAGGAGAAAGTTTGGTGACGTATCGTGTAGCAAGGTGGATGCTAATTACTATAGAGGCTTGTTGCAACTCACAAGTTAAAGCTATTATGAAAAGACCAAGAAGAAAGAATATGACTAAGAGGTCATATTTTTTTTACCTTGGGAGTCTAATGCGGGAGCATCAACCCACTTCCAAGAAATCAACAAAAATGAGTTTCTAGAAGACACAACTATCAAAGAGGGACATGGCCATGAGAACGAGATTTTGGAAGGTGTAGTTTTCCAAATGCAAGGTGATTTTTTGGCATATAATTGCTATATAAAAGCATGAAAATAAATAAATTTGTGAGGGATATTAGGGAAATCATTGAGATCATTCTAGAGATGATCATGTTGAGAGCTTTGTGGAGAAGGTCATGGATCCAAAGTCATCCATGACAATGTGCTTTCCTATATAAATTGTAAGGGCCTATAATGTGAGAGGCATCTATTAGAATGAAGATCTCACTGACCATGGTGCCATGTAATGGATCTGTTTAATTTTGAATTCATGTTCCTGAGCATTATTAAGTTTGTGTGTGTTTCTTTCTATCTTTGCATGTTTGTTTATTGTAGACAAATTCGTAAATTTTAGTGTGTTTTCTTCTATCTCTGTATGTGTGTTTATTGTATACAAATCATGTTCAACCCTCATGTTTGCAATGACTTGGTTATTGTGTTTTTTTGAGAGCCATGAGAACTATATACATGATTGTAGGTGTTTGCAGTCACCATTGAGGGATTTCACGAGGTCACTAGTTACCCATTTGACATACGATAAAGCTATTGATAGCTATTGAGAAGGAGGTAAGAATGCCAACATGTAACTTCGAGAAAGATTGATGGATGGAAGGAGATCTAGTGGTGAGAAGCAACCATTCATCAAACAATTGATCAAATGGTTAATAGTTAATTCGCATGAGTCAAAGGCTTATGAAGAACACACATTTATTGAATGTGAATTAGTTTACATTCCAACTTTTATGGATATCAAGCATGGATTGAGTCATAGTTGGAAGAATAGTGAAGTTCCACCAGATTTGTGAGATAGTTAACTCCGTCAATATATATATATATATATATTATATATATATATATATATATATAATATATATATATATATATATATTATATATAACATATTTTGAATCTCAACATCAAAATCTATAATTGTAGTTGTTGTAAGAATTATTCTAGGCTTGCAAACTAAAGCAAAATTTATCTAATTTTCTTCCATCTGCTACAAAGACTCCTTTCTACTAAAAAACAAGGCCTTTGGGCCATTACTCTCTGTTGTACCTTCCTTTTTCAATGGTACCAAGGTATGGTTTATTCCATCCTTTTGGAACTTATAAGTATTCTTCTATCCATGATGCATGACACTTCTATCAAACTGCCAAGGCCTACCCAATAAAATGTGGCACACATCCATCAACATGACATCACAAAGAATATTTTCCTTGTAGTTGCCTACTTGAAACTCTACTTCACACTCCTCATTCACCAATAGTTGGTGACCTTTTTGAAGCCAAGACACCTTATGAGGTGTTGGGTGTTTAATTTTCTTCAAATTCAACTTTTCTACCACTTCTATGGACACTATATTATTTGTACGTCCACTGTCAATCAGAGCCTTGTGACACTTCCCTTTAACCTTGCATATAGTTCTAAACCAAGCCTTTGTGTGGGCTGGCTCAATAACTTGTTTCTTAGGCTTCAATTGCACCTTCTTTAGTAGTAAGGGCTCCCTTGTCTTAGGTACATTTGCTACTTCTTGTACCTTTGCTTCTCCTTCTTTTGTTTGAGCAACAACGTCACTCCTTTGGTCTGTCTTTATTCTCTGGACATTCAAAGGACCTATGTCCAAACTTTCCAAACTTGTAGCATTTGACTTATCTTCCTATGACTCTAGCTCTTCCTCTTGAAAAATATCTTCAGCCACTGGAATCATCTTATGATTGTTCTTGCTGACTTGAACCATTAGTTCCATATATTTATGTTCTAGATCTCCCTCCACTTGATTTCTTTCCTCTTCCTATGACATAACCTTTTCCTCTACCAAACTGCTTCCTTGTGATCTTTTCCTCAACTTTGAATATAAGAACCATGGGTTAAAATTTCATGCAATAAAGTTAATAAAAGAAAAAGAATAAGACCAAGGTCATGGGACACATATTCCAAGATGAATGTAGGGAAAAACACCCTAGTGGGTGTCACTTTCAATTTGTTTATGGCTAAAGGCATTGGAAAAGGAAAATAAGCATTAATTGAAATTTATTTACGAAAATAAATGAAAATAGGAGAAAAGGGAGTTGAAAGGTCACAGGTTTGCATGAGAGGGAAATTGAAGGAAAAATAGAGGAAATTGAAGAAAATAAAAGCCTTAATGATAAAAAGGCTTATGAGAATTATTTCACAACTTTTTGTCAGTTTGGCTTCGGAATTAGTTTTAGAGAGAGAAGAGCACCAAGAGGAGACAAAAACCAAGCAAGAAAAGGAAGGCAAAATAAGGATAAGGAAATAAAAGGATAAGCAAGGAAGGTTGGATCAGGAAGCTTCAATAGGAAGACTTGCAGGTAACATTTTGCATGTGTGATTTCCTATCTGGTTTGTGAATGCATGGTACATGCACTTGCGCATTGGGTTATTTTGTTTTCATTGACATGGGTTTTAATGAGTATGACAGTGGTTTCAACCTTACCTTGCCATTTCTTGATAGCCATGGTGTCATGGGATTCTTTTCTTGGTTGAGCTTTGGATTGCCAGAAGGCTTTGGAACTAGGTGAGGTGGTCTTAGGAAAATTTCCAAGGGTTATGGTGGAGGTGGTTTATTCTATGGGAAGCCCTCAAAAGGTGGGTGGAGACAAGAAAATTCCTCAAGGTATTGTTGAAGAAACTGTGAGGCATCCAAGCTTTTTTTAGGCATTGTGATCTCTTGACTGGTTTTGGCAGGATCGCGGTAACTTAAGGGTGGAGGTGGTTTAATCATCGGGAAGACTTTATTTTTTATGTGTTGAGATCCCACATTCATGTTTTAAATATGGCATGGAGGTGGTTGGTTGAAAGAAATATTTGGTTTATCCCAATCTATGGTCAGGTGGTATGTGGAAGTCCCTGACTTGGTTGGATACGAGATATTTTCCTATTGTGTTCTATGAGAATTTTTACCCGTTATTATGGTTATTTGATGGCTTTTATGTCATGGTTAGTAATATGGTTATATTTTAGTTATAAGTATGTATTTTCAATGTACTCTAGCTATGTCATGTTCAAGATTTGATAAGTATATGATGGTTAATGAATGCATAAGATAAAAAGTGGTATTGTAGCTATTATGAGAGGGCATTAGACCTTCTTGATGATTCCCATATAAGTTTCATATTCCTATGTTTAGATATGCATTCATGACCTGTAGATTCAATGTTCATCATATGTTTGACGAAATGACTCTCATGGTTAGGCCTAGTTAGGCAAAGTTTCTAATTCAAGTTTGTATGTTTAGCATTGCCATTAAGTATTTTATCATTCTTAGAAGTTTTGGATAGTGGTGTGGAGGCTGGCTTGGAATTGTGGTTCAAATCTTGGGACCACAGGCATTGAACTGAGTAGTTTAAGTTACAATCACAATTAGGCAGGCTTGTGCATGTGGTTGGATGGTGACAACCGAATTCTTAAAATCTTGTGCATGCGATTAGGGTGTTAAGTCATTGGAAAAGCAGTCTAGCTCGTGGTTGGGACACCTGGGGTGGCTCTTTAGCCCCTGAATCTCCTATAAGCCTTGTTGAATTTCAATTTGTGGTCAGTAAGTTCTAGTTGTCCGCCGCACTTCCATAACTAAAGCGTGGAGGTCAGGTCATGTCATAGTAACTCTTCCTCTCATGTTTACCCTGACAGAATAGTGAAATTGGGTAAATGTGGGAGGGGTGATTACATTGAAGGCAAGATGATATGCTTTATCCATGGTAGTTGGGGATAACATATTGATTTCATCTTGGATTTCAAACCTAAGTCCATTCATATACCTATCTATATTATCTATAGTGTCTTCTACATAACCTGCCATGATATTCACTTTGTAAAACACATTTGTGTACTCTCCTACAAACATCAACCTTTGCCTAAGATTTTTCATCTACCTAATCAAAGAGAGATGATAATATTTGGGCAAGAACTTGCCTTTGAGTTTTGCAACCATCATTTCCCAACTCTTTCTCTTTGGCTTGTTCTTCCTTCTCCTCTCATCTCACAAACCATCCCACCATAAATTTTCATGTCCTTTTAGTTTAGTAACAACAAAATTTACCTTTTTCTCATCATCCATATCTTCATACTCAAATAAATTATCCATGTCACTAATCCAGTCCATAATATCTTCAATATTTAAGCTGCCATTGTAAGTTGACACTTCAAGCTTAGGCCTTGAGGTAGATCCAAAAACTTCCTTCAACATCTTAAGATCAATTGTCTACTTAGTTGGTTCTTCTTCTTCTTGAGGCTCCTCCTCTTCCTCACTCACATATCGAGCTTCAAGATCCCTTTATCTATAAGCTTCCATCGTGTCCAATATTTCTTCTAAACGTAAAATCATTTCCATAACCTCATTGTTTGCTACAAGCCTCCTTCCTCTTAGACCTCCTATTCCAACTATGTGAGCCATGAGCTTGTTCCTAGGTTAGTTTTGGGAAAATTTTCTCTAATAACACTAATGCTACAAGTGATAAAAAAATCTTTTTCCACATGAAATGGTGGATTTGGAAAGGTATTCTAACTCCGGTGAGACTCTAAGTTTGTAGGTAATGCTAAATGGTCTACCAAATCTTGCTTAGATCTCCATGCTATGACAAAAGGATTTAAATTTCAAAATTAATCACAATCGCACGATAAACTTATCCAACGATCCTCAAAAAATCTAGAGCGATAAGTTAGGTTTCATTTTTCTATTCCATGAGTTTACAACATAGAGATTGAACATAATAAAAAATCACCAAACAAATATATATATTTGTTATTTATTCTCTTCAACAGATGTTCTGATCTACAATGGTCTATTTTTTGATCTATAAGGGTTAAAGCATGTTTTGCATCGATTTCCATGGTATTGACCTCCAATTTAATGCATTCAATTAAAGCAGTTGAAAAGGTAATCACCAAACAGAAGAGGACTATTGATTTTAATACATAATAGAATCCATTTACAATTTGGGATTGGAAACTTTCCTCCATCACATTTAGATACACCCAAATCAACTCATAAATGTAGAGTTGGGATATGCTTATTCCACAGGTAACATAGAGGTCCTTTCACACTTCTATCAGATATTAAAATATACAATATGCACCAACATATTGGAATAGATAATTTTATTTCTTTATTTCTCTGAAATAGTCAACACAAAGTATTATTTATGTCTTCTCAAATTCCCATAATTACAACGACCTTATCCTCATCGATTTACACTGACATGTATAAATTAAAAAATCTATCCTCATCCAAACTAATAAGGTCTTTTAGCTAAACGTAGAAAATCCCCAATCTTTCCTTATTTATCTAACTGTCTATATTGGAAACACAAGAAAAGAGAGACTAGCTCTCTATCAAATGAATGACCTCAAACTCTACTTTGACAGCTAATACCATTTATTGAAATAAAAAAATAACTTATAAATTTAGGGAACCAACTCCCTCTAATAAACAAACTTTGAATTTCTAGAAATATTCACAATTTGGATTTGGATTTGAATGATACCCAATGCATCAAGTCCTCTACTACTTTGTAAGAGTCTAGCTTTGTACCACTGCAGAGGAGTGCTCCATCAATTATGTAAAGGATTTGACTTAACAAATCCTTAAACATTTTTTCATACTCATGACTTATTTTTCCATAGCTTTTGCTTGATTTCTTTGAGATTTTGGGTTGCAAGATGATTGACATATTGGACCTTTAAAAGTGAGAGGAATATGGTTTGTGTTTCTATCTTAGCTCTTGTTTGATTATTTATAAAATTCATGAACCATGTTAAGTCTCTTTTTCGTAAGGCTCTTATGAAATGAGCCATCTACTTATCTTCATCTCTTATATCATTAAGATGCCAAAATTTATCACATATAATGTAACCACCTCACCCCATATTTACCGACTTTAATATGCTCACAAACGTAAACATGAAGATGGGAATTACTATGCGAGACCCGATTACCAAGATACACTTGTGGAAAATTGGGTCCATATGTCCAGAACTCACTGCAACCACCCAATGACACATGACCACACTCTTATTAGCCAAACTTGACCCAACACTATTTATTTTCAGTTCTCTCCTTAAATTTAACAGAACTTTCTATTTTTCATAGTTTTGCAAGTTCTAAAGTTCCAAGGTTGTTTTGAGGGCATAAAGGACATTTTCAGGGAAATGGAGAGACAAGAGAGGTATTATGATAGTCAAATGAAGATATTATGCCAAAGTTATTAACTCAGGAAGTTGGAGGTCCAAATTACTCATTTATACAAACACTTGTGTACATAATACCTGTGGGTTATAAATACATATTTGTTCATTAATTCAATAAGCTCACTAGAGAATCACTGGGAAGGAACTATGCCCTCTCCACATAGATGCAACACCACTTATTAGTCCATACATTCATTAACGATTAATAGCTAAACAATTCATGACAAGAGCCATAGAAATACACATCATATGAACAACATATAACCATAAAATAATCAACATATAAACCATGGCAATCCATCCATAATATCACCCACACAATGCCAACAATTATATACATGAATCATCATAGAAGAATAGCTCTTATTAGCATATGAGAATGCCAATCAAGTTAGGGGCTCCCATGTACCATCCGACCATAGATTGGGTTGAACTAAATCTCTCTTTCTACCAATCACCCCCCACCATATTACAAGCATGAATGTTGGATCTCATGAAATAAAACAAAAAAAACCAAACTAGGGCTTTCAGAGGCCAAACCACCTCAACACTCAACCAACGATTCCACCTCATGGTCAGACAGTGCTAACACCAACCAGATTAGTCTCTACCCAATTTGCATAATCCACTTCACACTTCGCAACATCCTTTATACTGCGCACTCCAAAAAATTCTGAGTCCTTGCTTGAAATCTGGCCAAGTTGGGTTGCACCCAACAGGCCCCCAAAATTCACATGTGACTTGTCACAAGTCACTCAGCTACGTTGCCCCTAATCTTGTCTACAATGTTGTTGTATGCCTTGTTGAATTGTTGCAGAATCTATGCTAACTGCTTTTCCTCACTACGCACTTCTTCTAATAATGCTTCTATGACAGGTTCTGCTGCCTTCTTTGCCAATTCTATCTCCCTTTGTTGAAGTTTTTGAATCTTCTCATCACAACTTATGATAGCTAGATGGCCTCGTCTAGCTAAGGCCTCGTGCTTTCTATTAAAATTTCCTCCTCCTTCAACTCTTTGATTTTCTTCTACAACTCCTTTGACTCATTAATTTTTGTGAGCCTCTACAAGATTAGAAAAGCCTTCACAATTGCCCAATACTCTTCCAACTGATGCTTCTTTTTTTGCATTTCCTCCTGTAGTTTCTGAACATTTGGATCTTCCTACAACAAAGTCCAAATTTGCATGCTCTCATCCAACAATTTTCCATAGTCTTCCAATGTTGTGGAGATGTTGGCTATCCCACTCTTCAAGTTAATCTCCCTTTGTTCGCGCACTTCTGGTGGTGTGGCTGGCTGCAACTTCATTTGTAGCTCATTGATCTACATCTCATACTTAAATTTCACTGGGGCAATTTTATCCTTCTACTCCTTAACTGTAAGGCCAAGCTTCGTGAGCTTATCTTCAGCTGAATCATCCTCGTGGACATCCATGTCTAGAATTTCCTTGTAAGTGGCTTTGACCACCTCCTTCAATATCTTTTTTTATAGCTCTACCTATTCCTTGACCTTGATGGCCTGGTTGAGCTGTTTCTTCAGTGCAGTGCACTCTATTTCTATCCGAATGTTTAAGTGTGAGGTGCATTGTTCATGCTCTTTCAGCTCATTTATTATACCTTGATGCAATTCTTGTAGGACCAGAGTGTATAGTGCTACCATGTTCATATTGACATGGTCCCAACCTTTTTCCTATTGCTTGACTTAGACGGAGTTGAACTGTAGAGCTCCAGTAGGTATCTGCATTATCCTCATCCTGAATGTAGTTTCTATCAGTCTTTCTCGATGGAGTACTTGGCCTATCTACGTTGGTGGTCTAAGTGTTGGCGCCCAAATATTTAGCTCTACAATACTCTGTTGCACACCTATGATAATCTCACCATAGTGATCTTCCACCCTATTCCAAGATTCCACTGTTATCTCCTGAACCTTATCTCCGATTTGATCTAGGTCACTTTCAATGAGAACCATTGGTGTGATTTCTTTTGATTTATCTACCTTATGCTTCTTTATACTTTTAATGGTGGCTTCACCTTGGATCTTTCTTTTCTCCACTGTAGTTTTCTCTGTTTCTACCTTTTATTTCTCCTTAGTCATATCCTCACCTCCTTGAGGATCCTTCTCATGGTGTTCTTCTTCATGGTATTCTTCTTCCTCTTCCTCTTCCTTTGCTTCCTCCAGTGGATTCATCCATTCTATAGGCCATGTCTATATTACTTCTACCAGATCATCTTCTTTAACCATATATGGAAATGCACGCCATTCCTTCTTTGTGTCTTTGTGCGCCTGTATGTACAATTTATGGAAATCCACCTTGAACCTCGCCATAGGGCTGTATTGTTTGTGAAAACTTGGCAAAAGGCACAAATGTTGGTTTAATAACATGTGTAGATACATTTGATATAATATAAAAAATATCCTATTCTCATGTGCTTGCGATGGTTGAGTGGTATGCCACAACGAAGCATACCTCACAGCTTCACATACATCTTCTTCTATAGGAGGAAACTGCATAACCTCCGGCTACTTCCATGCCAACATAGCAATGATCAAAATTAACCAGGTGTAATGGAAAGATGTACGATTCTCTTGGACCTCACAAAAGTCATCCACGAATTCCTTGCATAAATATTCAACCCACTTAGACTGGACTCCATTTGCACACTGTGTGGCTAAAGAAACCACCGATGCAGGAAATTCATTTGTGTGACACTTCCTCATGATATTTCTGGTCAAAATGTGTGTGGCGAAGTGGACTGCTTGGTCGGTGATCGAGTTTATGTTGTAACCCTTGTTGCCTTTGACCAACACATATTTCTTCTTCATATTGTCCACCATAGCGCGGCCCTGATCCTTTCGCATGAACTCCTCTACGGGGTTCCACCCTTAGTAAGGTAATATAGTGATCCTCTAGATCAACATTTGGTCTATGGGTATCTTATTCCCCATTTGCAGGTGTCCATTATGTATCAATACCAACAATTGGCATGCACATGTTGTGTTTGCTAAAATTCTATCAAAGTGCGGCACATTCAACATATTGTGTAGTCCCAACTGCGCTTACCCATTCGCCCATCATTGTGGTTCCAATAGCGTCACTCCACTATCTAGGTAGTGAACCTGCTGCAAGTACCTATCTGGTGCGAACTGAGGGTAATTCTTTTGGTCATGAAAATCATAGTCTATAAATTTGAGGTGACAAATTTTCCCTAAAATATCTCTTAAAAATGGCACAACTTCTGACAATAGTGGTGTGAATGTCCCATACTTTGCCTCTTTGGAATCCTTTACTAGTTTGGAATTTGGCTTCCTCAGTGGGATGTATTAGTGCAGAGGTGAGATGAACATTGTGCCACCTTCGTCCACCTGTACTTCTTCTACTTCATCTTCAATATAGACCTTCTCAGGTTTCTTTTGAGGTTTAATAGGTTTGGCAGGTTTCTTGTCCTACTTTTTCTTAGTTCTTTCTTCCTTGGTTTTCTTCTGCCTTGTTGATGTTCGTTTCTTTTGTGGAGGTGGTGCTACTACTATGGGTGATGTTACTGTGGGTGTTTCAACTTCTGGTGCAGACATGTATGTGGCTTCCATGAATATAAACAATCCCTGCACACAAAAATTCTGCACCATCTCCTCCCATGATCGCTCAGACGACATACACAATGAAGTCTCTTGCTACATCTTCACACTATTAATCACCCGAGCTCTTGATTCAGAAAATTTCTTAATCTAAGTGGGAGTCATCTATTTATAAAAATTCTAGCCTTCGAACCTCATCATTAGATTTGATTTTGTCTCGATTCTGTTCAAATTTCTTCATTAAATGCATATCTATCTTTAAATTCTTGCAATCTATCGTCTTAAATGAAACTTTGTGTGTGTATTTTCCTTTTTAACTGTCATATTTCTAGTTTTCCGATGAACTTTGACATGTTCCCTATTGTAGTGCACCTTCGTCTTACGTCGCAACTTTCTGCGAACTTCGACCTATTTCCAATTGTAGCAAAGTACTTTCTTCGTCAAATCTCTTTGTGAAACGTAGTTTATAGTCCAATTCCCACTTTCAATTGCATGTGACACTAAGAATTTTCCTCCTTTCTTATTTACGACAAAGTTGTATGGGTATGGTTGTCCCTGTACAACTTCAACCTACTTCCATTTACTTTTCCCTAAATTAATTCTCCATTTAACTTCACTAACTACACTACGCCTCCATCAATAATATATTTAATAACATATCAGCCTAACAAATGTGTTTTGAGATTCCTTGGAAATTTCAAAAACTTATTGTCATAGAGGAGAACAAGGTCTCCTACCTGAAACTTATTTTTCTTAATGTGCCTGTCATGCCAAGCCTTTTCTCTCACTTTTTGTACTTGTTGATGAAATCCTTCTATAAACCTATCTTCTTCTAGAGAGCGTAACTATGACATCCTTTCTTCCATTATGTCGGGGTCTGCCATATTTGTAAAAGTTACAATTCTTAGGCTAGGGATAATGTATTCTATGGAAATCACAACTTCTTGCCCATAAACCAATCTAAAGGGTGTTTGACCTATCAAATTTTTGCATGTAGTCCTATAATCCCATAATACAGTTGGAATCCTAAGATCCTAGTCATCCCTGTTTACATTGCATACCTTGGTCAAAGCATTCTCCAAAATTTTATTGAATGCTTCCATAGTTCCATTTTCCTAAGGATGATAAGGAGTGCTCTTTTGGTGGTAAACTTGAAATTCCTCAGTTAATGCTTCAATGGTCTTATTCAAGAAATGTGATCCTTTATCACTCATCAATATCTTTGGACACCCAAATCTAGACAGTATGTATTCAAAGATGAACTTCACAGTAGTTTCTACGCTGCAATCCTTTATTGGCTATGCTTTGGCCTGCCTTGTCAAATAATCAGTCATAGTTATTATATACCTCGTACCAGTACATTTTCCTGGTGGATTGATAGGTCAAACAAAATCAATATCCCATTTATCAAAAGCCTGCAATGTTACTATTACACAGTATTTTGTCATATCTCCTGTTCACTTCCGTGCCATATCCTGGAGTTCCAAAACATTGACTACTGTGCAGTATATCCATCATGATATACAAATCAAAACCTCCCTGAAGAATCAAAGGAAATCTACCTTGAAATCATTCTGGATAAAGTTGCCTAAAAACATAATTTTTGGCTTGAGCGCGTTTTTCTCCACTATCTGCTTGTGCTGATGGCAGGTTGCTTAGTTATACACTCGGGCTTCTAATGTAGGTTTTCATAGGAAAACTTGCACTTAAATCCTTCTGGTAGGCTTTCCAAAACTGGAGGAGAAGCTTCACTCACTAGAACCTTTGGGAACAATGAGCTGGATATTGGTTCTTGTTGATATGGTTGAGCTCTCTCATTAGGCCTCTTGATCTTATCATCATGGGATTTCCCCTTGATATGTGGACCTTCCTCCCTATTTTGTGGATCCCTAACTCCCTCCCCCTTCCTATAAATTCACCCCCTTCCATTCCTAAATGGTTGGTCATTGATTGTTGCATCCCTATGTTGAGATTATGTTTACATGCTACCCATTCTAACTTGGAGAAGGAGTGATTGAAGAGTCTTTTCTTGGATTTGGACATCCACCCAAAGGAAGGCTCCAATATCAAGGCATAGGTTGTATGCTTCCCTTTTTAGTTTCTTAATATATACATCTAATGTTCACTTTCCATAATTGTGTAAATGTTTAAGCTATTAGCTTAATTTTCCTTGATCTGTTAATTAGTTTATGTTTAATGTATGTTATATATGCTCTGATATCTTGTATAGTACTTTAATCTTCCTTGTAGCTTTTCGAACGTGGAGAAAAACTAAGGAGCGAGGCCAGGAGGGAAAGATTCAAAGCCATCTCCGAGGATGAAGTGATTAGCATCAAAACAAGATGGGTTCCTCCTTCTTAATGCATTTTTCAAACATAAGCTAGGAAAGTGTGTATTAGATTGTTTGATTTGTTATTGGATCCACTCATTGGGCTAGAGGGATCACCTCTGTCCACAGAGGGCATTTTCCTTCACAACAGTTACTTATGGAACTAGTGGCATTTCATCTCTTTTTGAAGGTATTCCTATTCTTTGGCAGATATTACAAGCTCGACATTACTCCTTTGCATCTTTATGTAGTGTAGGCCACCATAATCCTACTCTTAAAATTTTCTAGGGAGTGGATTTTCCTGCATAATGTCCACCAACTGCGCCACTATGAGATTTTGTTAAAATTATATGTCTTTGATGCTTAGGAACATATCTTAACAATACTTCATATGGCCCCATATTATACAAATGTCCCGCTATTAGTGAAAAATATTATTTCTTAACCACCAATTCTTTCTTCTGCTATGTAGTGTATTCTGAAGGGGCCATTCTGTGGTTAAGAAATGAATAATATCAACGAAGTGATCATCTACAATCCCGATTGTAAAAAAATGTGCATCAAGAAGATTATCCTCTTTATTCATTGGTTCTTCTCCTATTTCCAACCTTGACAAATGATCAAGTCCAACATTTAGTCTTCCTGGCTTCAGAACAACTTCAAAGTCATACTCCTGAAACAATAATAGCAATTTGCAAGTTTTTCTTCCTAAAATAGGCTTATTGACCAAATATTTTAGTGTAGCGTGACTTGTGAACATATTGAAATGTGATCCCAAAAAATAATGACTAAAATTCTGTAAAGCATATACCATAGCTAGTACTTCTCTTTCTATAGTTGTATAGTTCTTTTATGCTTTAGACAATTTTCTACTTGCAAAAGCTATAGGGTGATCAATTTCTCTTGCAGGAGGCTCTATGAATACCACTCCTAAAGCTATGCATGAAGCATCCACATGAACATGAAATTCCTAATTCCAATTTGGGAATACCAGTATAGGAGCAGTTACCATCTTTTGTTTTAGTGTGTCAAGGCTCTTTTGACATTCATCATTACATAAGAATGTTACATTTTTCTTCAGCGGTTTGCACAATGCTCTGTGAATATCCTTTGATAATTTTTTTGTAATATCCTATATGTCCCAATGTGGTGTGAAGCTATCTAACTGTATTTGGTGGAGGTAAGTTCACAATAATAACAATCTTCACAGGATCCACCATAAATCCTTGCTTGCAAATAATATGTCCTAGCAATATACTAAAATGTACACAAAATATGCACTTCTTGATATTCAAAGAAATCTGATACTGCCTACATGTGTCAAGGTTCAGTCTTAAGCTCACAACATGTTTATTCAATAACCAAAATACTCTCCAATCATCGAAGTATACTTCTAAAAACTTGTGAATATATTCTTTGAAAGTTGCAACCACCACTCTTGAAAATATGGCAAGGGCATTCTTTAGTACAAAAGGCATCATTGTATATTGATGTGAACTTGTTGATGCCTTGAAATTTGTTGCACCAACATGGGGGATAACCACCCGGTCTAGACCTTAAACATCTCCTTTCTGTTTGGGGTAGTGGCTCCGACTGGATATAATGGGACCAATTTCCCCATGAGACGTAATAAAATGAATATGAAATGCTTATAATGGGATGGAAAAATGGATTTTGGAATGATTTATAACTAAAATATAAAATATATGAAAATGATCTATTTATTACCTGGGTTTAACAGTTTGATTGTGATCGAGAATAATTTTCCTTAGTAGATGAGTAATTTAAAAATTAATCATTTACTTTAGAATTGAAGAATGATTTAAATTAATTATTTTAATTAACAAATTAATTAAAATAACTATGATATGCTTATATCACAATCAAAATAAGGTTAGTCTATTAATATGATACAAAAAAACGAGAGTTACAGTGAGGCTTGGCCACAGAGGAGCCAAGCCTCAATCAACACACATTCATAATAATTGCCTTTGACTGCCCCACTAGAGGGGAAACGAGTCCAAAAATAGTTCCAACAATAACCCACACAGGAGTAACGAATTTAAACAGAGAATTACTGAGACAAGGTAACTAGATCATAAGTTTATCTTGAAGACACATAAGACTAAACATAAATGGAACCAAGAACATGACAAAACTTCCACTTGGCCGGCACGACACATGGCACTTAGTCTTCTAGAGCTGGCTCCTCCACAATTGGACACGCCCAGTCATCCGGGTTGTTTGAATCGCCACGTCCTAGCACCTGATGGCCTTCCTCCATGCTGCATGCCTCAACACGCAGGCCTGACGTGTCACCTTGACGGATACAAGAAGCCTGCGTTTAACTGTGTATGCCCGTCTCAACATGTTGACTGCCAGCAATAGCTTTGCCATGCATTCTGGATCATCCTTCATCAGCTTCCAGTTCACCATTGTTGCCCCAGTTCCTACTGCTCGGTCCAACTCTGTTTGCCTCCTCCGTAGGATCATCCAGAGGAACATGTGGCTTAGTCTCTTCCATGATGGTAATTGAGACGATTGCTACGATAACAGGGCGGTTCAGATAACTACGAAAGAAAAACTGCATGGTGTGGGAAGCAGGATGCTGAGGCAGGGGAAAGGTTGCAGTGTGAACTACTGCATCTCCATGACCTAGGCTATGGAGCCAGGCTCTGCGTCTGCCACTTCGCATGTCTAGGTACCCGCCCACGAAACTATGTGGGTTGGGATTATCTACAGAGGAGGCAGGGGATGTAAAATCAAGGCTAGGCAGAGCAAGGGAACGAAAGCTTCCGCCTCGCGTGCCCCCTCTTTGACTGTGCATACGATGGCGGACCATGGTGGATATGGGAGCAGGGAGAGTGTCAATAGGAATAGTGGAGGAATTGACAGAGGAGCTATGCGAGGAAGTTACAGAGGGATGGAGGTTATGAGCAAAATTGCAGAGGTTGGTATGGGAATGGTGGAAGCCATTACCCAAATCAATACAACTCAAAAGCCAACATCTGTGGCTAGTGCTGGTGTGCTCATTCGTCTCTCCCGCCTGCAAAGGATAGACACAATGAATCAGGGGCAGAATAACAGAAAAATTCTCCAACTCCATTGTTATGTGGGCAATGGCTCTGCCTTGGCCTGTGCATGCATTAAATGGCTCCTGTGAGGTGCCATGAATGCCATTCAGGGTGGCATGGGGAAAGTTGCCGGGGGCCATGTGGCCTCCCCGTCTACCGCCACTCCATCTTATCATATTAACTCCTGGGATTAACACCCGCATCCAGGTAAAATCAAAATATCGTTAATTGTCTTTGATACATGTCATTAAAATATTGTAGCATTCAAACATATTCAGAAATGAATTTATGCTAATGTTGTTTTACAAAAATGCATATAACATGAAACTGAGAGAAACTGCAGATAATAAAAGAAAACATAATCATTTTAAAATATTGATAGAAAAAATCATATCAAAAAATGCTTGCTTTCAAGAAATTAGTAGTCTCGACCCTTTCTCCTTTGCTCCAATGATTTAATGTAATTCAAAAATGTAACAACAATCAAGATTTTTTGCAAAAATTAAAGAGGCCACGATCCAAGAATTTTATTTAAACAAATATCTGTAATGCCCCACTTAATCTTATCATGTAAATTTTATTAATGTTTACATTACCTGAAAATATTGGGAAATATTGATAATACCTTCATTTGGGAACTATAAATTTATTTACTAGTATAAAATTCATTATTGCTATTATTCAATTCCCAACTTGTCTTCTCAAATTGAATCTTGGGTAGGATATGGTCTCCTTCCATTATTTTAAATTATATATATATTCATCTCACATTCCCAATTGTACTCTCACATTTACTTGGGAGAAGACATGGTCCTCTCCAACTAATTACCAATATATATATATTCATCTCACATTCCCAAATGTACTCTCACATTTATTTGGGAGAAGACATGGTCCTTTCAATTTAATTACCAATACATATATATACATTTCAAATTCCGAAATGTACTCTCACATTTAGTTAGGAGAAGACATGGTCCTCTCCCACTAATTACCAATATATATATTCATCTCATATTCCCAATTGTACTCTCAGATTTACTTGGGAGAAGACATGGTCTTCTCCCATTAATTTCCCAAATTTATATTCATATCACATTTCCAAATGTACTCTCAAATTTACTTGGGAGAAGAGAAGTCAACTGTAAGGATGAAGGAGAAGTTAATGACATTAATGACAGGTGGTTGAAGGGGAGAAGAGAGGAAGGGCATAAAAGGGGAAGGAGGAAGGGAGAAAGGGGGAGGTTGGGTCTTGCTTTTGATTTTGGGGTTGGTTGTGACTTTGAAAAATTTTTGGAGAGAGAGGAGGAAGGAAGTATTGTTTATCTTAGCCTCGATTATTCATGTTGGACACACTACATCTGGTTGGACTTGGGCTCGGAGGGCTAGGGAACCTGTGGAGTTTTCCTAGGCTAAGAATTATTTCTTAGTTGGCTGGGAGGTAAATCCAGTCGGTAGTCGAGAGTAGCATTTTAGTAGGAGCAATAGTTCAAGGGCATCTCCACCGGCCACTCGTATAGGTATTCCTCTATGCATAGATTACTCATGTAAATTATTGAAATGAAATGTTCACTATAAGTTGTAAGGATTAGAATGTAAATGGTAATTATCATTGTTTAGATGTTAAGAAAGGATAAAATTATCATTGTTTAAATGTCATATAAGAAATTAAATTATTGCCTCTTATTGTATTTAATTTATAGAGAAAATATATCTATTAGAAGACCCTAGGATAGGGCCTTACAATATCCAAGAAGAACTACATAAATGCAAATTCTTCCTTAATATCTCTCTGTCAAATTCTTGACCGTTAAATAGATCCATCATGTCTGCTTAAATAATAATACAAATTGTTTAGAAATAGTAGGTTTACGCACATCGCGGAAAAATTCAAATGAAGTTCCTTGAATCATGAAAGATAAAAGCAGTTTTGTTATTTCTGGCTTATTATCCCTGAATTTCGATCTAAATATCCTCGCTTTTGCAGATTCTATGGAACTGATATGCTTATTTCTCTGAGAAAATTTCTCCTCCTTGTTGTTGAGCTCTGTATGTACCTGAATAGATAAGTCATGGATAAGTAAATCATGATTCGAGACTATATGTTCATATAAAATTGAATAAAATTAGGCAAGCTATTTTGATTAAATTGCAAGAAAGACAAAATCACAATCACTTTTAGACCAGAGGTAGAACTCAGAATAAGCACAATTTCTTTTTAGACTGGGAATAATCCAAACAAAATCCAAAGGGGGACTTCTCAAATCATATTTCAATTGCAATCGGAATGGGCGGATGAGAAATATAGTTTAAGTCCCTAATATTTGCAATTTACGATTTGCAGGATGACGTGGAGGATGACATGGTGAAATGGATATTATCACGGATCACAATCGCAATTTACAGGAGATTTTTGAATGGGTGGCATAGTTTTTTAGAATTTGGGCTATGAGTGGATGTGGAGGATTTATGGATTGGCATGTATAATCCCGTAGGGCCGAAATTTATCACATATTTCAATCGGCAGTGTGGAGTGGGATTTGGTCTTAAGCCTTTGGATCTTGCAATAGTCACAAACATGGGGAATTTATGGATTGCAGTGTATAATCCCGTTAGATCCGGTTATATTGCATATAGCAATCGGTAAGAGCTGAGACTTAAGTCTGTGTTTATTACGATCTGCGGATGCGGGAGATTTATAGAATTGCATTAACTTTGTCGTTGTGTTCGGTTCTTATAATCGCATATCGAAATCAGGAAGACGTAGAGTGCTTGGCATTTGGAATTTACAATAGTATGAGGATGGGGGATTTTATGGAATGGCATTAACTTTTCCTTTGGGCCCGAGCTATCTCTATTGCATAAGAGATAGATCACGAGACTTGGGAAAGGGTTTATGCGATCTCCATGGATGTGATATTTTATAAAGTAAAGTTCACGAAACTATTGGGTATGGCCTTATCAAATCGCAATCGGTGTTAGTGGAGGGGTCTTTGCCTTTGGAATTTTTAATATGTCTATTTGCGACGCAGGGTATGGCATAGTTATAATGATTTTAACCTTTGGGAATTTGAAAAAATTTCGATTATTTTGTTTCTAACTAAATAAGCAATTTTGTTTAACACTTAACGTTTTTAAAGCCTAAGTATAGTCTTGGTCTCAGGGGCTATTTAAAATTTGGTGTTTTAATAATTGGGTTATGGGATTTTATTAACATTGTTTTATGTTGATTTTGTATTTTTTAATTTTTTGTTTTTAAAGAAATAAAATCAAAGGCTTTTTTAAAACTAAAAGGTCCCTATTTTAATATAAAAAATTTCATAGTAAATTTATAATATATTAAAATGGGGGTTGTTGAACAGTACAAAAATTGGCGGTTCATTGGAAGAACCAATTATCTTTGATGAATAATAATGAATTTCTTCAAAGATTCAATAAAAAATAATTTTAGGAAGTGGAAAATTCTTTTTGAAACATTTAGATAAATGAAATTACTTTGACTATGGAACTCATTAAATGGAAATTAATTTTGATGATGATGATGATGATGATGGTTAACGTCCACTGAGACCAAATTGGTCTATCGGACCTACAATTTTCTTAATT